>JACEFZ010000464.1:375000-425000 GCA_014155875.1 Cepaea nemoralis
CCATGTGTGGTGCCGAATGTTGGACAGACCATCGTCTTATTGTCTCGAAAATGAACATCCACATCAGGCCACCACGGCGTCGTCAAGGGGCGAAAATGAAAACAAAGCTAAATGTCACCCGCCTAAACAGCAAGAAAATGCAGCAGTCGTTTGAAAATATGCTGGAAGACCGCCTCAAGCCCAATGCTGAAGCTAAACAGGATACAGAAACAGAATGGAGAGCCCTAAAGGACACAATTTACAACACTGCTATGGAAATCCTGGGTCCAGCCCCCCGAAAGCATAAAGACTGGTTTGATGAAAATTCCGAAGACATCAACCAATTGCTGGCCGAGAAACATCTTCTCCTCAAGGCACATTTGAATGACCCAAAGTCAACATAAAAAAAAAGATGCCTTCAAGAACATTCAGAGAGTAGTGCAGCAGAAACTTCGGCACATGCGGGACTCCTGGATGAGCAGCAAAGCTGATGAAATTCAGGGCTTTGCTGACAGATATGATATGAAAAACTTCTACGACTCACTGAAAGCGGTCTATGGTCCTTCATCACCAGGCATAGTTCCCCTCCTCAGTGCAGATGGGGGAACATTGGTCACCGATAAGAAAGAAATCCTCCAACGCTGGGCAGAGCATTTCAGCAAAATCTTAAATGCAACTTCCTTCTTCGATGATGAAACCATCAACTGCCTTCCTCAAGTTCCCACCAATGAGACTCTTGATGACCTGCCAACCATAGTGGAAATAAACAAAGCCATCCAGCAACTCTCCAGCGGCAAGGCACCTGGTCCTGACTCCATCCCAGCAGAGATATACAAGGCAGGTGGGCCGGTCCTAACAGAGCAGCTTCACCAAGTCTTCACAAACATATGGATGAACGAGACCATGCCACAAGATTTTAAGGACGCGTCAATAGTCCACCTTTACAAACGTAAAGGAAACCGTCAATCCTGTGACAACCACCGAGGCATCTCCTTGCTTTCAATTGCAGGGAAGATACTCGCCAGAATTCTTCTCAATCGCCTCACAGCCCATCTCGATAAAGGTCTTCTTCCTGAGAGTCAATGTGGCTTCAGAAAAGAACGTGGAACTGTTGACATGATTTTCGCTACAAGGCAGCTGCAAGAGAAATGTCAGGAACAGAACTGCGAAATGTTCTCCACTTTCATTGACCTTACCAAGGCTTTTGATACAGTCAGCAGAGAAGGACTGTGGAAGATTATGGCAAAATATGGCTGTCCATGAAAGTGTGTTCAAATAGTGCGGCTATTTCATGAACCCTTTCCTGTCACCAATGGAGTGAAGCAAGGATGTGTCCTGGCACCAACACTGTTCAGCCTCATGTTTTCAGCCATGTTGATGAATGCCTTCGAGAACGACGACATTGGAATAGACATCAACTACCGTATGGATTTGTGTTTAGCTGTGTAGATTCTCTTTGGTCTCAGTCTAACCCTTGCAACAACCAAAGAATGATCCGTATCACAATCAGCACTGTGGTAACTTCGAGTCAATGATGTATGGTTCAGATGTTGTCTCCGTGTGATGATGAAGTCCAGCTGATGCCAGTGGCCGGATCTTGGATGTTTCCATGTGACCTTATGCATCTCTTTTGTTTTAAAAAAGGAATTTGTAATACATAGGTCATTACTGGTGCAATGCTCCAGCAGCCTTTGCCCATTTTCATTCATGCGACTGATGTTGTATTTTCCAAGGCACACTGGCCATGAACTCGAGTCCTTACCCACACGAGCATTGAAATCACCGAGCATATAAATGTAGTCAGATTTTGGAACTGCCTTGATCACGGAGTCTAACTCCTCATAGAACGAATCCTTCACATCATCAGAGGAATCGAGTGTCGGTGCATATGCAGTAATAATGGTGGCAAACCCACAAGAGGTTGCCAAGCGCAGGGATAATAGTCTTTCATTTCCTCCTGCTGGAATTTCAATCATTCTCAGTAGCGAATTCTTCACTGCAAAGCCCACACCGTGTTGCCTTTTTTCTGCCTGCCCTCTACCCTTCCAGAAAAAGGTGTAATTGTTTTCCCTGAGTGACCCTTCCTCAGCGAGGCGAGTCTCCTGCAGGCCAGCAATATCAATGTTAAGACGATTGAGTTCGGCATCAATCACAGTCGTTTTCCTCACATCGTCAATATTGGTCAAGTCAGTGGAAAATCCTGGACACATGGTTCTCACGTTCCAGGTTGCAAGCCGTAGCTTGAGGTTTCTATTTTTATTTTTGTTTGTACCTGGTGCATTGGTTTTACAGCCTGCGATTCAGATTTTGTCCTAGTCCCAAGCACCCATTGAAGCAGGCAGGCTGTGGCGGATCAGCACCCAATTGGCCGGGGGCTGCCCAGCTTGAGGCGGGCGGTAGCTGATCAGTGACACCTGTAGGTGTCTCCCACCGTCAGAGGCAACGCGTGGCGCCCCATGTCTACGCCAACTGACAAGGACTTATAACCTGTAACAGTTGCCTCTCGTTTTGATTCCGAGACCAGTTAAGACCAGGGATGGAGTTATTGCCTCTCCATAGCACAAAGCCTGGGCTAAAATATAGAGATCATGTGTTGCCCATGCAGCATGATCCCTCTCTCGGCCTGCCTAGTTCACTCCAGAGGAATGGTATATAATGTAATACAACTGGAACAAGACAAGCTGCAGAAGCTGCCGGATCAGAAAAGCAATGCTCTAACTGTCCGCCTGTCAGAGCTTCGACCCTAGACCAGCCGCCAACCAAGGCTTAGGGCCTGGTCTGCCCTGCCATGACATTTTGTCTTTAGCTTGCATTTCCTCGCACTAGGGTAAGGCTTGTACCCTCCCAATTGCGCTCTTCCGCCCGAAGCCGTTGGCACAATGTGGGGGTGTCGGGTTTGGTAAGCGCCGCCCAACTTTCGGAGCTAACAGAAACCAGGTAGTACCGTCTACTGTTATACGGTAGCTCAGTCATATCTGACTAAGACCTGACACAGGAAGTGTATTACAAGGCAGTGTATTAATGGTGTGTATGTTTACGCTCATTACTGTTAGACAGAGCAGAAACATGAAAGGTGATGGCGGTCAGGGGGTATTTCTGCTGTCATAACCTACATAAACAGAGAACCGATGGACTAATTTTGAACTTTTGTAACTGGTACCATTTGAACTGGGACTTTTCGTTGGCTGTTGAATACGATAACGGACCCCGCATGATAATACTCCAGTTTAATGATGTCAGTGATTTACTCATCTCATATTAGATAGTGTGTCAGGTCTTAGTCAGATATGACTGAGCTACGTATGACAGTAGATGTTACTACCTGCTTTATGTTAACGCCGAATGTAGGGCGGCTCTTACCAAACCCGACACCCCGCATTGTGCCAACGGCTTCGGGTGGAAGAGCCCAATTGGTAGGGTACAAGCCTTATCCTGGTACGAGGAACATTTATAGCGCGTATTGGCCGTATCAGTCACATTCATTACCGCCATGGGTTGTAGTTAATATGCCTTTTTAAAGCACAATGTAACAAACTACCGTATGTCAAGACAGCAAGATGCCAATGAATGTTTAGATAGTACTTTAATTTGTTGTGGTTTGTTCATAATCTTCAAATGATGACCTGTTATTGTCTTGAGAATTAATGACGGGCATCATTTTACGTGGAGTTAGAATGTGGCCATTGTGCCTTTAGAGAAACGGGTACAGCTGATGTTGTTGTTTCTTAATTGTTGCTTGTTGTTGCTTTATTTTGTTATAGACATACTTGCAGTGGCTCTATAGAAAAATTATGAAAACACCTTGGAAGAATAGAGAGAGCAATGAAGTTATTTGGAAAGATGTTAACTGTGGACATGCCATGAGATAGTCCACATTGTTTGGGTACGTCATGAGTAGGGTAAAGCTGGAATATGTCGTTACAACCGGACAGCTGAGGGAATGAGAAGCAGGGGGAGACCATGAGAGAAGATGTTGGGCAGTTTGAAATCTTGGCATGGAGGACCTTCTGTATATGAAATGATTGGCAGCACACGAAACACAGAAGTGTGGACAGACAATATCGCCAATGTTAACGGCATTGACTATAAGAAAAGGAACCTTGTAATTTAAATATGGAATATTCACAAGGACAGTAAACTCGCTGGAGGCAACAATCTGGTTACCTATGTTGTTGAGATCTGCAGTCAGTCCTTGCAGGAAACCATTAGCAAGATTCTGCTTAAGTGAGCCCAGGTTCTTGGCCAGCCTCTGGCGCAAATTGTGCATGCTTGACTGCATTTGGTGATTAAACTGCTTCATGGATTTATCAAACTGTTCTCTTTCCGCATCCGTCATGGGCCTGTAAAATAACTTACAGCGTGAATGAAACTTAGAAAACGTCGGATACAAGCAGTGCATCAAAATATATATGAATTTAGGAGACAAAGACTTGACTGAAGACATTGCCCGCCTGTCTCACACAGGAAGACAGATGCGGGAAAAACTTAACACGTTAGTTACATGAGATGTCACAACAATTAGGTTTAAAAAATAAATAGGGGAAAGACAAAGATAAAGAGAGAAAAAAACAGTTAGTTGCATATCCTTTACAGGACGTAGCAGTCAACTCCAGCATTATTGGTTGTTTGTGATTCCTGGGAAAGTTTAACTTCAGTACTTTGCCATTGAATTCTGAACGACTGGCACTTATACCATTGTATGAAAATACCAAAGCAAGGCGGTCTTCTGCCAAATCGCCCGAAGCTGTGTTTCGAACGCGGTATATGGGATTAGAATTGCATTTGTAACCCCTTCGACACAGAGAATAATAAAGCCAACGTAACACCGCACTTCGAGAGATGAATGTATACGCCTATTTAGGTGGCTCTATAGACAAAGATAGGAAATAGATAACGATATTTTTAAAAATACAAAAGGCAAGAGAAGCTGTTTTAGCACTAAGAAATGTGTGTACTTCAAAGTAAATTAATCTTCGCACCAAATTTAGAATATTCGATTCTAAGGTTAAAAAAGGGCTTATGGATCAGTGTGGGATGTGGATTTTAATTCCTGAGAATGGTTCGTTAAAATGTCTAGGGGGTTTTATTGATTCTCTGTCACTGGTAAGAATGCAGGGTGATCCGGGATATTTACCACAAATCCCAGGAGGAAAGAGTTCCATCCTTGAAACAATGGCATCTGTGTGTAGGTTTCCCTTCCCACTTCATCACCCTTAAATTAACTATAGATGCTAGAAGGATATTGAGTGCTCACAACATATAAGCAACCACTTGTTGGACACCACATTTACTTGATGTACACAACACTTTTGGACAAACAGTTCAGGTATTAACTCAAGATCTGTAGTTACATATATATATATATGTTAGTTAGTTAGTTAGTTAGTTAGTCGACAGATCATCCTCGTTGCACATCGGACCATTCAGTCCATAAGTGCTCGGATCCCCTCCTCAGCAAATCCCGCAGCGTGTAGCGGCTAACGACGCCAGTTCTGTGTTGGTTTATCAATCTTCTTTGGCTTCCTGCGTAGTGTTCTTGTTTGGCCACCCCTCTTTTAATTTGCTGCTCTCGCAGTCTGGCCATTGTTGTAGATTCACAGTCATCACTTGGTTCTTGCAAAAGTCTCACTTCTCGTAGAGCATTCAGAATGTCAGCCTGGTCCATGGCGCGTCCGCCCTCAACAGTAGCTTCACCTGCGAGCTTGTCAGCCCGCTCATTTCCTTGTACTCCCGCATGCCCTGGCACGAAGATGAAACTAATCTTTATATAGGTGTAATAAACACTATGCATTTTCAGACAGGCATGGGAATGATATGCAGTATTACAACATAGTACCCAGTGACCCCAGAAAAAACAAAGTTATTACAAACAACATAACAACCACAAATTGGGTCTACTTTCATTTTCCCTCATGATTAAGGCAAATAAAGATAGTAAATAGAACCCAAAATAACATGTTTCTGACACCTTTTACCATTCTCTCATTGTTAAAAATAATGAGTTGGTGTCAAAATACTATACCATCTATATACCATTGGAAAAAAACTACTGACCTGTTACCTTCAGAAAACAAAAACCAACATATAAACAGCATTTTGTACTAATTAAATTAATTAATCGAGTCTATCTCCTGGTGTGCGGTTATGGGTCCACCTTTGCTGTCGATTAGATCCTTTTCCCCATTATCTGGGTACCGAATTAATGCACTCAGTTATGTTCTTACTGTTTAGTCACTGGTAATTGGCTGGTGCAAATCATACTTTATAATCCAAACTAGAAATTACACACAATCACAAATCCCTCTGCGGGCTAGAATATTCGAGTACTCTGTTGCAGTAGGCTAGGTGTCTTTTTTTGAAATTTGGGGCCTCAGGTTGGTCTAACTTTCCGGAATTTCCACTTAAGCTCTGCAGAAGGTACTTTACCATCTCACCATACATGGTGCCAAGTAGACGTCCATTCAGCTTCTCTGCTTTTAATATCAGAATCCCAAGTAGTTCAACAAAGATTTTACACCCACCAAGTCGCGAGTCTATAACCCATGGCATTTAGGTTGACATTGGACCAGCAAAGAGTTAGTCGTTGTTATCTAGTCCAGTGTAGAACTTTATATGACTGAGAGGCATCTCATGGTAGTATCTGTGACTAGGGCCACAATTGATCTATACCTACATATATGCACAGATGAATGAATCCAGCACAGTAACAGGTTTGCAAACAATTGGATGATTCCTCTTGTTGCTGATGTAGAGACATTTAGCTGCTTTCATATGGTCTTTTATCTGATGGTGTTCAGGGTTTGGAACCTTGAGGTAATCTGGTTTCGTAGTTATGTTTCAGATGATATTAAGTTTGTACCTTGGTTGTATTGGCTTATGTGGTTCAGTGTCTTCTCCCATTTTGAGTTGGTGTTCATAGCTAGAACTTGGGGTTGCATGGCTGAAACCTTATGTTTGCCTTTTGCAGCTGTGAGATGTTCTTTCGAAGACTTATCCATTGTGGATATTAACTTGGTAATCCAACCAACAGTTGAAGGGCTTTCACTGTTGCTAGTTTTAGTAACTTGTAGGATTGTCCCATAGTTTCACTGATTTTGCTGAGTGATAAGGCTTATAGGTGATACTTCTCAGACGTAAAGCAGACGATACACTGTTGTCCGTTACTCTGTTGATCTTCATCTTTGTAGATTATTAGATCTTGAAGTCCACATGTGGGATGTTCCTACTAAAATAGGACTTAATCACTCACCCCGTCAGTTGTCTTCTAATTTATCTGTTGCTCGCTATGGAGCTATTGAGCGCCGCAGTAAACATTGAGGTATGGCTAGATCCAGACTATGGTTTGGACATTCACTTTATGGCTGTTTACCCAGGATCCAGTGTTAGTGATATAGTCCCACCAAATTCAACCACCACCTGCTTCTCTTCTATAGAAAAGGGATGACAAAGAATACAACACTAGCATTAACCTACTGTGTTATGGTAAAAGGTTTACAACACAATTACAAACACAAACACAAAACACCAAGGGGAGAAGGGGAAAGGAGTGGGTGTCCATGTTCCACTGTCCCTCATTGCTGAGTAGAGCCATTCTGACTCTTCATAGTGAGTAAGGTATTTTCTCACTTATATTTTGTTCTGTTGTTACTGGGACTATTGGATGGGTGAAGTCATTCTGTCCATCCAACATGTTGATATTGTCTCTCTCATTACTTGAAGAGAATAGCCTATACAGAATCCCTGTGGTTTCTAATGCCGCGTCTTCATTTCGGCACTATAATCATCACTAGGTCAAGACTATTCACCATTGGCTTCTTAAGTACTGACATACACTATGTAATTCTTACTATCAACATCCTCTAGTCCCAAGGTGCAACATTAAAATGTATATTCCCACAGTAAAAAGTAACAATCAGAACAAAGAAAATTCTCATACCAGAAAAAAAAACATACATGTACATTTCTCTGATATTAAGTACATGATAATCATACATAATAATCATAATGATGATGCAGGGAGCCTAGGTTTTTGAATTATCTTCATGAACTAAAACATCCATTGTTTTCCCCCACTGCGTACAGCACATGAGGATAGTAATCGCTGTGATATGTTTTGCCAATGACTGCTATTATTCGGAGGGTATTTATAAGAATAACTTATGCCGCATGGTCCAGTCTTCTGAATATTGCAAGCAATTTATTCACATCAATCTTCGCTTCTGTTTCTACTACGGTGAGGTGATGCGGAGTGAATCCTATCCGAACATGCATTTACATCACGCGTTTACTTTAATTCTTCATGAATTTATATTCAAACATGGCCTGTCCCTAACACTATTTTATGAAATGATTATATGTTCACCCTCATATGGAGTGGTTACTAATCTGTTAACAAAAGGATAGTACTAAAATTTAACACTATAGTTCCAAGTTACAGATTATAATGTGGCAAAATATTTTATCCCCTGACTAAGTAAGAGTCAGGAATATGCGTAATCATTTGTATGTCCCCGCATGGATAAAACACGTTCAGAGACATCCCTACCAGTGCATTTACACTACATAGGATATTTGAAAGTGGCAGACACCAGTTCTCTACTTGTGTAGTATGAAATCAAGAGTCTGCTCCTACATTGAGAAAATGTTTCTTTAAAGTCCAATCTCTACAGTACATAAATTATTTGCAGATTTCTAAGCATCGATAAGGATATATAGTTCCATTGCATAGAAGTTAATTTTCATAGGACTATGAAATTGGCAGAAACGAGTTTTCTTCTCTGAAGTATGAATCAGGAGTCTTTCCTAAATTGAAAAGAGTTTCTGACATGAGAGTTGATACTCTATGTGTTCTACAGTACACATACTATTCATAGGTTATAAACACTATTTAGTTAGATATAAGTTCATAATGCCTATAAA
This sequence comes from Cepaea nemoralis, assembly GCA_014155875.1. NCBI lineage: Eukaryota > Metazoa > Mollusca > Gastropoda > Stylommatophora > Helicidae > Cepaea > Cepaea nemoralis. The sequence continues at coordinate 383,899 of JACEFZ010000464.1, forward strand.
AGATATTAACATAAGGATTTGAAATTGTAAGACATAGGAAAAATTACAGCGTGGCGCCCACCTGTGTTTCCTTAGTAAACATTATCCAGCCTGGTTTAAGAGGAATTGTAACTAATTCTTAATTAAACATACTGGTCTATGTAATACATAAATATATCTTAATAATGTAGATAACATACCAATAGCTTGAAGAGAATCATGGTTTTAAAAGGCAAAATACCTTCTCCCCGAAGGGAAAGGTCGACTTTCTTGTCAGTTCTCTTGACTAGAAATGGCCGCTTCAGTCTTTGTTTTCCCCCTCGCCAGGATTGGCCAGATAAGGGAGAGAAAACAAGCCAAACTAAATTTAGCTGTGCCACGGTCAGTCTATCGCTGTTTTATTTTCTCCTACATTAAGTAAGTTACTTAAACAGTAATTGTAAGGGTTTGTTTATTTTTAAGGGAGTCCATAAATAGGAAAGGGTAGGGACGTTTTTATTATACCACACGCCTCCCCAATTTAAGCCATTTATTTCTTTCAGAAAATAAATGGTCAAATAGTACTCTACAATTTCCGTCTTTACATTGACTCACCTAGTATCCATCCCTTATTAATTTCTGGCATTACTTCCCTATGTTATATAATCAGAGCCACGTCCATTTTCTTTTAGTCACGACAACTGGCATAACCTTACAGGATTATTTCTCTTTTAGTGAAAGAGTGTAGCACCATCTCCACTGTTGTCAGCTATTGTTTGAAATATGAGTGGTTATCTGATAATTTGTTACTTTCAAGTACTAGTTTGTCTGCATCAAACCGACTTTTTGAAACAATTGAGATATCATCATTAAGCTTGATTTCTCTCTCATTAGATTATCAATCTTGAGATTATGTTAAAACCGACGGTTAATTCTGCGTCTACTGATAGCATATTAAACTCGCCCGTCTCCCTGTAAGTTAGACGTTTTTTTTAACTATAGATCTGATAGTTAAAGGAAGCTAAAGATGGTTCCTGTTGAAATCCATTTTCATCCAACACATCATGTGTTTGGGTTATAAGTCGAGTTATGGGATTTTCCGATCAGTTTTGATAACTACTGATTAGAGTGGTGTCCCTTTCTCTTGCGGGTTTACCCGGAGAATCTCGCCTAACATGTAAACAAGGTCCAACTTTTCTAGATTTCCGCTCTGAACCGAATATTACGGGGAACATGAATCTATCAGAAATGAAGTAATTCTTAGCTTACTCTCTCTCTCTCTGCTTTTCCTTCTAACCTATATCTATTTTACGCTAGAATCCTTATTAGTAATTCTAACTGATGTGTTTGAGTTTCACTCTGTATTTGTTGCTTTGGTGTTGAATTACGAGCAATTTTGCGTCGCTTGGCGTACATTGATCGTCGTCTGCTTCCCTCCCGGTTTTTAGACTATTTTCAACTTAGCAACATCCATTTGTATGTAGGTTCAGACGTAATGTCTCCTACCATATATAATCAGTTCAGTGAGAAGTTAAAAGCCCCTTTTATGTTTCCTGTGATAGTCTTCCAGACAATCAAGTTGCTGGTTCACTTTCCAGTTATGGATGTGGTTTACTTAGTCTTAGTAAATTTACTGTTACATCTGTATATCCCTCTCATACTGGCGTCTCCTGAGTTGTGTCCTCAGGATAACAGGTAAGGTACTCTTAATGTTTCTCTCCAGTTTTGTTTTCATCCGTTTAATACGTGGAAACTCTGGATTTATTTAGATTGACTAAGGTCTATCTTTGAACTGTTATATAATTGACTAGCTGGATTCCTGATTGAAATTCCTACTCTAGTAAATATCAAGCAATTCTTCAGCTATCTGCTCCAATTTGCTTGGTTTTTACACAGCTATATTCCATTTTCCTAGCATGGGTTCACTGTATAAGTTTTAGGCGTTTCCCCTGTCTTCACGTCAAGGAGTTCGTCCTATTTATAAACAGCATCTATTTCAAGAGTTGTTTATTTAATTGTAGCTTTTACTGATTCGTATCAGTTATTTAAGCTAATCTCTGTTAGTATGGATCTGCTTTCACATATTTAATGCTGGCATATAATCCTAGTCAGAACTGAGATGTAGAAATCTGTTTCGTCTTGCGACTGATTTCTGATTAATCTACCTTTTAGTAGGCTTCGAGCATTAACTAGAATTTAGTTACTCGGTTAGTTTTAAAGAAAATACAATTGAGTCGCGCGCCTCTATTGTACCCTTTATTGCCCTTTTTAATTCTTCCCTTATGAGAATATTAATTTTAGTTAGGCAATTACTGAAATAACTTTACGTAAGCTAATCGCTAACTAACGGTGAGGTGATGTGGAGTGAATCCTATCCGAACATGCATTTACATCACGCGTTTACTTTAATTCTTCATGAATTTATATTCAAACATGGCCTGTCCCTAACACTATTTTATGAAATGATTATATGTTCACCCTCATATGGAGTGGTTACTAATCTGTTAACAAAAGGATAGTACTAAAATTTAACACTATAGTTCCAAGTTACAGATTATAATGTGGCAAAATATTTTATCCCCTGACTAAGTAAGAGTCAGGAATATGCGTAATCATTTGTATGTCCCCGCATGGATAAAACACGTTCAGAGACATCCTTACCAGTGCATTTACACTACATAGGATATTTGAAAGTGGCAGACACCAGTTCTCTACTTGTGCAGTATGAAATCAAGAGTCTGCTCCTACATTGAGAAAATGTTTCTTTAAAGTCCAATCTCTACAGTACATAAATTATTTGCAGATTTCTAATCATCGATAAGGATATATAGTTCCATTGCATAGAAGTTAATTTTCATAGGACTATGAAATTGGCAGAAACGAGTTTTCTTCTCTGAAGTATGAATCAGGAGTCTTTCCTAAATTGAAAAGAGTTTCTGACATGAGAGTTGATACTCTATGTGTTCTACAGTACACATACTATTCATAGGTTATAAACACTATTTAGTTAGATATAAGTTCATAATGCCTATAAAAGATATTAACATAAGGATTTGAAATTGTAAGACATAGGAAAAATTACAGCGTGGCGCCCACCTGTGTTTCCTTAGTAAACATCATCCAGCCTGGTTTAAGAGAATTGTAACTAATTCTTAATTAAACATACTGGTCTAGGTAATACATAAATATATCTTAATGATGTAGATAACATACCAATAGCTTGAAGAGAATCATGGTTTTAAAACAAACTACCTTCTCCCCGAAGGGAAAGGTCGACTTTCTTGTCAGTTCTCTTGACTAGAAATGGCCGCTTCAGTCTTTGTTTTCCCCCTCGCCAGGATTGGCCAGATAAGGGAGAGAAAACAAGCCAAACTAAATTTAGCTGTGCCACGGTCAGTCTATCGCTGTTTTATTTTCTCCTACATTAAGTAAGTTACTTAAACAGTAATTGTAAGGGTTTGTTTATTTTTAAGGGAGTCCATAAATAGGAAAGGGTAGGGACGTTTTTATTATACCACAATCAGAAACATTTGGCGAAGGTCTAAACCAATTACAAACTACAAACATTCATTAACTGGTGCCTTACAGAATTACGAATGTGGACATTATGGAGAAATATATGCAAATAACAATGAATCAAGAGGGAAAGGAAAGACCACAGCGCTGGATAGGCCATACATTGAGAAATTCTGATAACAGTATAACTAGGAAAGCCTTTGTCTGGAATACACACGGGACAAAATATAGAGGTACACACGGAGAAGAAAAGTGGAGACACCCATGAATAATGTGTGGGAGTCTTGGACGGAGCTGTATGTGATTGCAAATTATAGGAAGGCTTGGAGTGAGTTGGCTGATGACCTATGCGTCAATGAGGGTTAACGACGAAAGAAGAACAAATTAAGCAGAAGATCTAGTAGATAACAGTGACGGTTGAAGAAATGCATAGTTGTACGTATTCTTTAGTTGCCTTCTCTTGGTCTTTACATTATAGACGATCATTGCGATAGCTAAAGATAATGGCCTCCTATTCCACTTCATCCTGGCATGCTGAATAAATGGCAGTAGACACATCTTCCTGAACAAACCAGGGTCCATGGATTATGTGATCACTACCATTTCGATGGCCTTACGTCCCACAATATTTCCATTTACCCATTTCTTCTTCTTCTTCGTTCATCCGGAGTCTTTTTTTCGAACGTGATTGCGTTGTGCCTGTTTACAGCAGAGCTGCGTTCTTGCGCCGTTAGGCCGACACATCCGACTTCTGCGGGCATTTGTTGACCGGGTTAACCTTCCCGGGGGGTTTCTTAGGACGTTAGACTCTCACTGTTGTGGTGTTATCTCCCATCCCAGCTGGCCCATATAGAACAGCCAAAGGCATCCTGGTCGGCCCTCAAGGGAAGGCAGGGGCAGAGCATGGGCATTCCCCGCCATCCAAGGAGGCTTCCATAATTGCAGAGCCATCACACAGCGCTCTGGTACTGGGCTCACCCAAGGAATCGTCACGTCCTGCACATGGCTGCTTAGCCTCACTTCCGTATATTGGGCCTTCCGTTCACCATAGGCTGTTCTTCCAGAAGCCAGAAGAATGCAGTTTGCAGATGACATCCACACAGTGAGCTTTCGATTCGGACTTTCCACATAATGGATTTGCTATCCAAGCAATATTCCATTTTGTGCCACTAGGACACTTTTCCACCTTTTATGAAGCCCACACAATGGGCTTTTGATTCAGACTTTCCGCGTAATGGATTTGCTAGCCAAGCAATATTCCATTTCGTGCCACTAGGACACTTTTCCACCTTTTATGAAGCCCACACAGTGAGCTTTCGATTCGGACTTTCCACGTAATGGATTTGCTATCCAAGCAATATTCCACTTCATGCCTCTGGGAGGCTTGTGTAACCGACATGCCTATGTATGAAGTGTGGCAGTCTAACTACGTCTTCATGTACATTTAAATGTCAACCTGAATACAGTTAAAGTAAGCTGCAGTCGACTTGAGCTTGTTGATATCTCCATAGAGCTTGTCCTCGAATGAAGCAGGTGTGGGCCAAAATATCTTTCTCTGTTCTGCATATATTGGGCACTCTTGCAGCAAATGTTTAGCTGTCATTTTACCAGTTCCACAATTACATTCATCTGTGTCTCCTATCTTTAGTTTGTTGAACAAGTGGTATTTCAGCCTGTTATGTCCTGCGCGGAGTCTGAAGATTGCTACTTGTTCTCTTCGGTCGAGTTTGTAATATGCATCATCCTTCTGGTGGCCTGGATGCTCTGATTCCCATTTGGTTCTATAAGTGCTTTTTATCAACCTCTTTGCCTCATTATAGGTTATGTCTATGTCATGCTGTGGTAGTCGTCCGCCCTCTTTTGCCAGTCTGTCAGCCTCTTCATTTCCAGGTATACTGCAATGTGATGGGATCCATTGTATTACAACTTTTTTGGATTTCTGGCATAGACCATGGAGTGCTGCTCTTAGGTCAGCTAGTTCTGTGCTGTTTTTGCTCTTCAGTATTGAGACAGCTGACTTTGCATCTGTAAAGATAGCTATTTGCGTCTCTTTATTTTCCTCCATCAAGAGCATTTCTGCTGCAGTTTTCAGAGCCTCTACCTCCGCTTTGAAGTTACTTGAGAACTTTCCAGTTGCCACTGAATGTGTTTTTTTCACTCCATTTTTTTAAATTTAGGAGAATTCCTCCTCCTCCATTCTCTACTGAATTTTTGGCTGATCCATCTGTATATGCATGGGTGCAATTGCTGCTTGGGTAATGTTCTTTTATGTAGTTTAGGGTTATTTCTCTTCTTTCGGTTTCATGCTGAGTGTTCTTTTTCTCAATACCAGGAATGTTTTCTATCATCTCAGGCAGTTGCTGCTGTCTCCAAGCTGGGAACTTGTCTGCATTGTAAATGGGTTTAACTGTTGATATGTTAAGTATGGGATCTGCCCTAATCTTTCGTTTTGCAGTTTCTACAAAGTTGCTACGCTTCAGTCTTCCCTTTCCAAAACCATTAAACCTTTTATACATAGTGTGGTCTGTCAATCTTCTAAATTTTTCAGCTTGTTGCTGGGCTCTGCTATCTCTTCTATCCTGCATTGGTTGTAAACAAGTGATCTTTTCTAATTCATTAATAGGCGTTGTCTTCAGGTTTCCAGTTATGATTCGCATTCCTTGATTTTGGACTCTACTTATTTTGTTAAAGTTTGACTTAGCTGCTGTTGCCCAAGCTGCAATGCCATATTCCAGTACTGGCCTCACCCGTCCAGTATATAACTTCTTGAGAACTTTCTCATCTGCTCCCCACGTTGTACCAGCAAGCTTATTCATGATTGCCATTCTTTGCCTTGCTCTTGTTCGATTTTTCTCAACCTGTGTCTTCCATGTCAGGCGACGATCAAAGGTGACTCCTAGATAGTTTGGATTTTCTTCATGGCGCAATATTTTTCCATTCAATACCAGCTTAGGTTGCTGAGTTTTAGTTGAGAGGGAGAACACTGAGCATGTTGTTTTCTCCTCATTTATCTTCACTAGCCATGATTTTGACCAGTCCTCTAGCGCTAATAGGGCTTGCTGTATTCTGCTGTTAGCTGTACTAATATATTATTCAGATGTCCATATGGCTAGGTCATCTGCAAAGGATGATGTGTGTACTCTGGCTGGAAAATTTTCCGTGATGTCGTTTATATATGCTAGGAATAATGTTGGTGAAAGAACTCCTCCTTGGGGGACACCTTGCTCCAATAGCATCATTTTGCTGGTCTGTCCTTGTACTTTTGTCCTGGCAGTTCTGTTCTCAAGGTAGTGGCTGATCCATTTGTACATTTTCCCACAAACATGCATTTTTTGCAATTTTACTTTCAGTCCTTCCTTCCATACTTTATCAAATGCTTTTTCTAAATCTATCCAGACCGCTAGTGTGTGCTTTTTCTCTTGGAAGGCATCCTCTATTTCCTGAGCTATATAGGTTATTTGATCTTCAGTGGATCTGTACTTTCTTAATCCTCCTTGGTGAGGTGTTGAGAGTTGGTTTTCTTCCAGATGCCATGTTAGCCTGCCATTGATAATGCGTTCCATTAATTTTCCTACACAGCTAAGAAGACTGATAGGTCGATAGCCATTTGGTTCTTCCAGGTCTTTTCCTTTCTTTGGGACTGGTATTAGTATAGCTTCCTTCCATGCCTGTGGGACTATTCCCCTCTTCCAGCTGTAATTTAGGACTGCTAGTAGTTTCTTTTTTGCCTTAGTGCCTAGTCCTATTAGCATTTCATTTGTGATTCCATCCTTTCCTGCTGATGTCTTCTTTTTTAGGGTATTCATTGCCTGTTCCATTTCTTCCATTGTTAGATTTGCCATCATATATTCTGCTGCTGTCTCTGTATATCTATGATGTATCTGATTATCTTTGATTGCTTTCTTCTGTTCGGCTGTAATATCAATGTGGTTTGCACTGGCATAGTGTTCCATTAGTGCATTTGCAGCCTTTTTTCCTGTAAGCAAGGCATTTCCTTGTTTAATTGTTATTTGTTTGTTTCTAGGTCCTTCATTGTTCATGGCTTTCACTAGTTTCCATAGTTTGTTTCCATCCCTGTCAAAATTCAGGTTTTCTGTTTTTTCCCTCCAACAATCTCTTGTTGTTTGATTTACTGTTCTTTTATATTTTGCTGAGATGGCTTTAAGAGAGATGTTCGCTTCAGTTGTTTGTTCTCTCTCTGCGGTCTTCCTAGCATCTTCAACTTTGTCCTCCAAAATTTGTAGTTCTTCAGTCCAGTATGGTTTGTAATTTTTCCTCGCTCCTCTTGGAATAGACCCAGTGGCCGCCTGTATTATTGCTCTGTTTAGACTTTCCACCATTTGCTTCATGTTTCCATATCGTGTATTTATGTTTTCACAATATTTGTCTGTTAGTATGGCAAATCTGTCCCAATCTGCTCGTTTGTAATTCCAACGTGGCAAAGGCTTTTGCTCCTGTGGAACATACTCCATATTTATTACAAGCTTGATTGGTCTGTGGTCACTACCTGCTAATTGGTCAAGCACATGGCGATCGATTTTGTGGAGGATGTCTCCTGTGCAGAAAGCTAAGTCTGGAGTAGAAGTGGTAATCCATCTTCTGGAGTAGAAGCTCGGTGTGTCATCCGCTTTGTTGAGTAGATGGAGATTTGAGTCTATTTCCCAGTCCTCCACTTCATCTCCTCTTTTGTCAGTATCTGGGTATCCCCATCTTTCTGAACGGCTATTAAAGTCTCCGACAATAATGCAGTTTGTGTCAGTTATTTTCATGTTTGAGAGTGTAAGGTCCTTATCTGCTGGGCTATACAGATTGTAGATTCTTATTTTCACGTCCTTTATCATTATATCAACACCTATAATTTCCGTCTGGTTGTCAGAGATCACAGATACTTCGCTGCAAGGTATTGTATTTCGTGTAAGTATTAGAACTCCTCCTTTGTGTCCTTCGCGGTCGAAACGTGTGGCCTGATATCCCTCGACTGAAAATGTGCGATTGGCGTTGAGGTGTGTCTCTTGAATGCATGCCACATCTATTCTATCTTTATGAAGACGCTGTGTTAGGGAGGCTTTCTTGTTATAAACTCCTTCGGCATTCCACTGTAGTATGTTGAGTGTCCGGGGTGTTTGGTCAATAGCTCTTAACCTACTCCTCTGTGCCTTGACTCCACAGCACAGGGGAAGGTGACCACCAGTAGTCATAGGTGCACCCCCTCGAGGCAGGGGGCCCGGCACTATCACCGCCTGATGGGACTTCACGGGATTAGCACCATAACGATTAATTTTAATTTGTGACATCATGAATTAAGTTCGTTGCACTGCTTTGTCAAGCCTGTGGCTCAGTACATCCGATTTCGACAAGCATTTGTTCGGGGTGCTTTCCCTAGCCTTTGACTGTCCCCAGTCTACCTACAAGGCAGCAGGTTTGTGTGTCACTTGGTCTGGTCCCTCTCCCTTGACCTGTCCGACATGGGTGACCCTACCAGTAGCTGTGCTACCGTCGGCATAGCTCTTGGGGTCATTGGAACACACAAGCCCCTCTACCTTGACAAGGTGGACACACGGTAGTGGGGATTTACCCATTTTATTAGGCTGAATAACCCCCAGGAGCCACATTATCAACAATACCATCCCCAAGAGGTACCTATTAGCTACTAGGCCATTATGCTTCCCGTGTTTTACTGGTGATGTCATCCATCCGGTGGGACGCAAAGGTGTTTCCAAGGCACCAGGGCCGGGTTATATACTGGCCAAGACCTATTGACGCGTCTTCGTCGAGCGTCCTAGGCAACAGGTCTCTTCGGGGTCCTGGCTAAAGTCAGTAGGATCGCCGATTCCTCCGAAGTCGGAGAGTGTCTGCCTATACGGCGAGGAACCAAAAGTCCGCACACCAATAAGCCAGACACGGGACAACGAATACTCACGCAAACCTCAGGTCCTGTATGACATCACACTGATGTTGGACAACAGGATGCCTTCATCCGACATACAGGACTTCGCGTTGCAGCTCAAGCCAACGAACACAAGCAAGCAAGCAAGCATCCATCCGGTCACTTGCATTGTGTCAGACAATCCACTGCTTTCAATGTAAACTTACATTTATAAAGCACGGTGTTCCTGCTCCTCCCCCGGCTTCTCCCATTGCTCCTGCTCCTGCTTCTGTTTCTTCTTCTTCTTCTTCTTCTTCTTCTTCTTCTTCTTCTTCTTTTTCTTTTTTTTTTTAAATTGACTTGGGTTCATAATGCGACCAAACTCAAAATGTATACACAGAAATATCTTGATAATTAAAGCTGCCGGCGTGATACCTACCACATCACCAACCAAGTGCCCATGGGTCTATTAACATATGTGCCTAGCACCATATGTCCAATACGGCTTAAGGCGTGTAAAGGAGTCCTTCACTTACTTTTACTGTTACTTTTAATTTATGTATTAATTTCCTAATTATACTTAAATCACCCTAATTGTTCCCTTGCACTGCAATCATAAAATATTACTTAGAGGAGAAATACATTAAGTACTGTATGTATAATGTATGCTGGTTTGACGTATGCTGATCTCACCTACGCTTGTCTAACGTAAGCTGGTCTAATGTAAGCTGGTAGAATGTATGCTGTACTAACATATGCTGGAATAATGTATGTTGTTCTAAAGTATACTAGTCTAACGCATACTAGTCCTATGTAAGCTGATATAATGTATGCTGGTCTAATGTGTATTGGTCTAACATAAGCTGGTCTAACGTATGCTGGTCTGACGCATAATTGTCTAACGCATACTGATGTAATGTATGCTGTTCTAACGTATAGTGGAATAATGAATACTGGAATAATGTATGCTGGAATAATGTATACTAGAATAATGTATACTGGAATAATGTATGCTGGAATAATGTGTGCTGGTCTAAGGTATGATGGTCTAAGGTATACTTGACAAACGTTTACCTGTCTAGTGTACGCTGGTTTAACGTATGGTGATCTAATGTATGCTGTTGTAACGTATGTTGAAATAATGTATGGAGGAATAATGTTTACTAGTTTAGTTTAGTGTAGTTTAGTTTATAGATCAACATCACGGCACACGGGTGCAATCCATAAGTGCTCCATTTTCCTCCTAACTCAAATCTGAGTCTGGAGAAACTCAGCTCAGTGCACGAACTCCGTAGCGCCAGCGAGGATCCTGAAAATACTTTGGGTAGATATTTAACTCGAAATTTTGCCCGGGCAGCGCCGTTATGCTACTCTTTTTCGATTTCCAACTGCCAAGAGATTTTGTACATGCGCAAAAATACACACGGGCGTCCAAAGTCACAACCCAGAGACCAGGGTTAATTTATTACTAGAAGTCCAAGTGAAAAGATGCCGGCATCACCGGGGCTTGAACCCGGGACCTCCAGCACTCGAGGCGGACACCATACCTCGAGACCACGCAGCTCCCCATATTTACTAGTCTAACGTATACTGATCTAACGTATAATGGTCTAACGTAGATTGACATAACTTATGCTGGTCTAACATAAGCCGCCCTAATGTATGCTGGAATAATGTATGCTGGTCTAACGTAAGCTGATATAACGTATGCTGGTCTAACATAAGCTGGTATAATGTATGCTGGCCTAAAGTCGGCTGGTCTAATGTGTGCTGATCTAACGTACGCTGGTCTAATGTATACTGGTCTAACGTAATCTTGTCTAACGTAAGCTTGTCAAACGTATCTTGGTTTAACGAATCTTGGTCTAACGTAATCTGTAACGTGAAGTAACAGCTCTGTGTTAACACACCATACAACTCTCCAAAGGTGTGATCTTCTTCTTATATTTGATGTCGCATGACATTTTTGATCATGTGTATCCACAGCCTTATGTTTCGTGTTTCGCTCAACGTCAAGATGTTACACCATCTAGTATCTATCATCGTTGTGGGGGATGTGTGTGGCTGATGTGTATATGGATGGAAGAGTTGTGGCTTGTGGATGTGTGTGTGGGTCGGTGTTTGTGTGTGGGTGAGGGAATGTGTGGATAGGGAGTGTATGTGTGGATTGTGGAGGTGTGAGGGTGGGTGGGAGAGGTTTGTTGGAGTATGAGAGAAGTGTGTGGGTAGGGAGGTGTGGGTTTGTGGGGGATGTGTAGGTGGGTGCGGAGATGAGTGGGTTGGTGGTTGGAGGGATGTGAGTATGGATGGGGCGTATCGGTGGGTGAGGGATGTTGTGGGAGGAGGATGTGTGCTTGGGTTGGTGTGTTTCCGTGCGTGTTGGTGGGTAATGGGATGTGTGGGTGTTGGCAGGTGGGGGATATGTGGGTGTTGGTAGGTGGGGGTGTATGTGTGGGGGATGTGTTTTTGCAGAAAGATGTGTGTGTTGATGTGTTTGTGTGTGGGTTGGTGCGGGATGTGTGTGTGTGTGTGGGAGGAGGGATGTGTCACATGACATGAGAATATGCATTGTTTATGCTTACAACATTCAGTTGACAATGTTTTTTTCCTATGTGAATGCATCATGCACTGTTGATGAACGAAAGATGAGTGATTCGAAGGGCCGAATGTAAGACGGGCCTACGCGTCCAATTTGTTACCCTTTGAAAATAAAGTTCAATTCAATTCAATTCAATTCAATTCCTTCTTGGACTCCTTATACCTATACTGCTATATCGTTTTCCAGCTGTGACGACATACGCCATCTTTTCATTTCTTATGATATACCCTAAGATTATATACTGTCTTCTTCTGATGCATTTAAACTGCTCTCTTTTTGAGTTTACTTCTTTCGATAAATCTTCATTACTCTTACTATCCGTCGACAGCGTTCTCTTTATTCTTCTATGAAACCACATCACATATATATGTATATTGTAATAACAATTACTTCTGTTTTTGTTTTTTCTTTCTGTTTTTAATTTAAGACTAAGTACTTTACTTTGACCATATTTTTGTAGTTGTATCGATCATTTCTTGTAACTGCGTTTCATTTCAGCAACCAGACCCATATCAACTGCATAACGAAGATTCAAGGTGCGATAAAAAAGAAGCAAGCATTACCTGCTGAAACCACCGTTGCTGTTGTAGCGGGTACACTTACAGTACTCCACCCTGACTCCGTTGATGAAAGAGTTGCTTATGCTGTTCATGCTGTAGCCATTCTTACAACATTTGATTGTGTTGCCATCTAATATATAGTTAGATGCATTTTTGCATTCCTCTTGTCCTTCTAGGCAATCAATGTCTGGAGGAATACAAATCTTAAAATAATGAAAAGGTGGGTCTTTTCTTACAAGACATAGGAGACATTTGGAGAACGAAACAACAGACGAACGTTATTTTAAAGTGTAAATAATTGAGCACACAGGCCCGTCTGACATTTTGCCCTTCTTATCTTACTGCTTTTATACATTATTTAATCTTGGACACCAACAACAACACCAACAACAACAACAACAACAACAACAACAACAACAACAACAACAACAACAACAACAGAAATGCCAAACATTAGACACATTACGACAATATTACACGCAGTACACGGACGAAAAGTATTACATTAGTAACGGAATGAAAGCAAAACACTAAACATTTGTTTAGGTTAGTTTAGTCGCCGGATCAACATCACGGCACACGGGTGTAACTCATAAGTGCTCCGTTCTACTCCTAACTCAAGGCTGAGTCCGGAGATAGTTAGTTAGTTAGTTAGTCGACAGATCATTCTCATTGCACATCGAACCATTCAGTCCATAATTGCTCTCATCTCCTCCTCAGCAAATCCCGCAGCCTGTATCGACTAACGGCATCAGTCCTTTGTTGGTTTATCAATCTTCTTTGGCTTCCTGCGTAGTGTTCTTGTTTGGCCACACCTCTTTTAATTTGTTGTTCTCGCAGTCTGGCCATGTTTGTAGATTCACAGTCATCTCTTGGTTCTCGCACAAGTCTTACTTCTCTTAGAACATTCAGAATGTCAGCCTGGTCCGTAGCGCCCTCCACAGTAGCCTTACCTGTGAGCTTGTCAGCCCGCTCATTTCCTTGTACTCCCGCATGACCTGGCACGAAGATGAAACTAATCTTTGCCAGTCAAGACCGCTTCAGAGACATCAACCATTCTCTTCGGATCCACCCCATCTCTATCCTCTTGAGCATGCTCGTTGAGTCACTAAGGAAACATGCCCTAGTGAATGTCTGTGTTTCGAGCCATGTTATTGCTTTACTTACTGCCATGACTTCCATAGTCAGGCTACTTGTGGTCTCAACAAAAGCACCAGAGTCCTCCTTCACAATTCTCCCTCCGGTCTGAGCCATAAAGGCCCATGAGCTTCTCACATGTCGGACGACCGACCCATCTGTGAAAATGACAGCATCATCGTCTAACGAATTCTCTAAAATCAACGCTTGTACTTCCCCCGCCACAGCAGCCTTCTTGTCTGCATTTCCTGTCTAGTTGAATGCAAACTGAAAAGGACGTACATAAATCTGTTGGCACTTGCACCCACTCCTCGCCAGGTTCTAAGTCCTCAAGTGAACACACCTGTTGAAGAATGTCTTCGGCTTGACTCATCCACGACCGTCCTATTTTTAACCTGCTGTCCTTTACCTTCCTAATGTCACTATGCAGTGGATGTTGTGTGTTTGAGTTAACTGTAAGGTAAGCACGTGCTCTGCAAATTTGTATTCTGTCTGCAATGGTTAGAAAATCAAGAAGGTAGCGCATCGCCCTGCATGCTGTATCTCTTGTACATCCAAGAATAATGCGCATAGCTTCATTCTGTATCCTTTTCATCCTTTCTATCTTATTACGGCTGAGAGTCAGGATCGCCATCTGATGCTCAGAAACAGACATGACCAGCCCCTCGTATAGAAGGCATAGGTGGCGCTGCTCACAGTTTGCTGCCACCATTATCCTCATCGCAGCGAAACCCCGCTTGGCCTTTGTTATCACCTGGTCTATTTGCTCATTATAATCAAAACGTATCCCTAGGTAATTCATTGCCTGCGTTCTTTTCACAGTCTGTGAACACAGATTTATCGTTGGTGTTGGAGTGTTGACAATATCGTTATTCAAAGAGAACCATGTCACTGTTGCCTTTGTTGGATTAACCATTGCCCCAGCTTCAACACACCAGTACTTATGCGATTGAGTTCGGTTTGTAGTTCCACAGCAACCTGATCTCTATCCATACCCTGTCGATACACTAAAACATCGTCAGCATATGACAGTGTCCTCCCCGGTACAGTTGAGTCCGGAGAATCTCAGCTCAGTGTATGAACTCCGTAGCACTGGCGAGGATCCTGAGATACTTTGTGTAGATTTTAAACTCGAAATTGTGCCCAGGCAGCGCCGTTAGGCTACTCTTTTTCGAATTCTAACTGCCAAGGGGTTTTTTACGTGTGCAACAATACACGCGGGCCAGGGGACATTTTGTTACTAGAAGTCCACGTGAAAAAAAATTCCGGCCCTCACCGGGGCTTCAACCCGTGACCTCCAGCACCCTAGGAGGACACCATACTAACCATTTGATACATCCCGTGAGTTCACGGCTATCCTATCATGCATGCTTTTTCGTTGAGAGCGACGAGATTAAATCAGATATGAGGCTGGAGATCTGTCACATCTTTCGTATAGTCTTAGAAGCAGCCATGAGCAGGACGTGACGATTCCCTAGGTGAGCCCAGCACCAGAGAGCTATGTGTCGGCTCTGCAACTATGGAAACCTCCGTGGGTGGTGGATAATGCCCATGGACTGTCCCTGCCTTCCCTTGAGGGCTGATCGTGAAGTATTCGACCGTTCTAACTTGACCAGCTGGGATGTGGATGGCACCACAAAAGTGAGAGTCCCCCAGGAATCCTGACCTGGTCAAAAACGTACGCAAAAGTCGGATGTGTTGGCCCAAGGGTGCATAAAAATACACCGCAATTACATCTGGAAATAAAAACACTCCGGATTAACGCAGAATAATAATAATAAGAATAAGAATAAGAAGAAGAAGAAGAAGAAGAAGAAGAAGAAGAAGAAGAAGAAGAAGAAGAAGAAGAAGAAGAAGAAGAAGAAGAAGAAGAAGAAGAAGAAGAAGAAGAAGAAGAAGAAGATGAAGTCTTAGAATGACAGTTTTGGTAGGTTGTCTTAGACTATTGTAACAGATAAGAGACCTAATGGCTGCAGCAGGATAATTGAAAACAGTGGGCACATGTGATACTTGCGATAAAGACAGAGATATTAAACACAGCCACAGTGTACAGTTACTCAATTAAATCACTGAAGTATTTACTTCCTGAAAAGCTAGAATTATACTGAAAGTAGCAATATATAATCTACGCATTAGGAAACAGCACAGAAGGTTCGACATATTGAGGCACAGCTACAGGTCTAGGGTAACAATAGTGGAAGATAAACTATAGACCACCGAGTGAACTAAACATGACGGTGAAGTTTATACAAAAGACAACATTGCAGACAGACAAGTTTCAAACGAACGAAAGAAGAAGAGGAAGTAAAACAGCAGACACTTATTCGCATAAGTCAATATGTTGAAGTTAGAGGTGAAATTTTAATGTCACAACCAACGTAACCTATCCCTTATCTGCAGACGTCTGTGGCTAAGGAATGAGGAACACGTTTCGCATCCCGGCTGTTTGCTAGCGGATCTCCTTGCGTTGATTTTTAACAATGATATGAGCTCCGGTCTTCGGTAAACAATGGCAAACTACTGAAGCTAAACTTGCCTAGAAAATCACTAACGTAAAAAAATGTGGTTGATTGCGACGTCCAATAAAGGACAAGCAAGTAATATTTTGCATACGTTATCTCAAAAACAATATCATCATCATGCAGAATACCGCTGTCATCATACTCTACCGGAATGATCGAGATCATTCTTCAGTTCTCCGGGCTCGTGCGTGTCCTTGTTCAGGATGTCGTTAGTGCCATGTGTGTGTGTCGTGTGTGTTGTCCTTGCCTCTTCTACCAATGCCTTCCATTACAATTCTATCTACACAACTATGACGTTTAACCTGGCAATGAATTTCAGTTTCCCAGATCAGATGCCATTTATGAATCAGTTTTCTTCGATGTTCACATCTTGTAGTATATCAGTATGTTTCCGATACATAGTATTCCAAGAGTTTCTTTCTGTAGTATTTAAGATGAAAACTAGCTGCACGTTCTTTACAGGACATCGAAATCAATCCCAGCATTTCTTTGCTTTTTTTTAAAAAATTTACTAGGGAATGCTTACGTTCATTAATTTGGCATTGCTGTCTGAACGATCGACGCCTCATACCATTGATATGAACGCACAGCTATTTGCTTTCGAATCGCCCGCTGGAAATTTGGAACACTCGACTTGGTGTGACGGTGAATTGTGAAACATGTTCACTTCACCTAAGCCATAGCGTCGGTGTCATTAGATGAAAATCCTCATATTTCTTCTTTAGTGGTTGTGATTGCAACATACGCCTGTGTGATCTGGACACTTACTAAATATGCTGAACAGCGCATAAATGCCTTTGAATACAAATGTTATTGACAGATAAGAATAACTTGGATGCAGAAAAGAACAAATGCATCCATACGACAAGAGCTGAATATTGAAGAAGGTTGGCTACTAAAGACGATAACAAAAAGAAAATTGACATATTTTAGTCATTAGAAACGCCATAAAATTTGGAGAGAACAATAATGGAGGGGTAAATGCCCGGGAAGAAAGGAAGAGGAAGGCCAAAGAGAAGATGGGTGAAGGATGTAGCAGATGATCTCCAGGTGGGTGTATCGGATGCGGGACATCTTGCTTATGACCGACAAATTTTCTGGAAGGTTGATATGGGAGCGAGGTTCTTCAAGGGACATACCACACTGAATGAATGAATAAGTCTTGTGAAATTGTCCATAACCCACAGTCGCTTGATGCCACGGGAACGATGCTAGCCGAAACAATGACAGACACTATGTATGGTCATTGTTAGCCCGAAAGAGTGAGCAGGGTAGTATTAGTGTATACAAACCACGTAAATATAACCAGAGAAATAGAAACCGAGTTGAGAAAATATATTTAACATTACGTAATGTACCATCTGTTTCTTTGTAGCATACACAGTTGGACACCGAATCATGTCCGCTTCCTTGATTCGTCACCTGCAAGTTGAAACCGTCGCCGCAGCAGTAGTATTTCCTGTTGACAATGGTCAGGCTGTCAGAGTCCTTGCATTGTTGTTGACCAGTTCTACACGGAACTGAAAATCGTAAGTTTAAGGAGGTCTTGTTACGTGAATGTTGTGAATATTGTTTTATGCCTTATTTTCTAAGACTCAATCGAACATGAGAAATATAGGACCAGTATCAGAATTTACGATTTATGCTGTATGATACATAATCGACTGTATTGCGCTCGAGATATGTACTTAAGTTCTCTGCCCCTTGCAGCGGAAGTCAACGAGTATGAGTTGTAATTATCACTGACGCGAGCTGGGTAGCTATACATTGGAATCTTCCTAGCATGCTTTAACTGCGACTAGTTCCCTACTCGAGTTCCAGCTCCAAAACTTGGGATTCATGTTTATTTTCCCAGGACTCTTTTACTAAATGCATTAGGCTTGTTCTATCGCATAATCGAAAAGAACGATTTCACAGTCTCAGTTGATTTAATGAAAGCACGATCACCATAGTACCATGGGCGAACTAACAAAACAACCACCACCTTTTCAGGTACTTCTTCTTCTCCTTCATCCCCATTAATTTGTCGATGGGACAATATAAAATAACACAAAGTAATGCACCTGTAAAGAACACAAGTACATACAAACTAGGACGTTACGACTACTAGCCTTCATCAGCAAACAAACACACAAAACACAACTTGACGAGGGGAGTCCGCCACAAAAAAGCTAGCGCAAAAATGTAAGTTTTTCCGACATCAACATGGATGTATGTAAGGTTTGCTTTTTCTAGACAGATTCCATACAATGTAACTGGCTCTATCGACCCGTGGGTAGTTTTTCTGTCAAGTTTTGCCAGAACAGCAGAGTGAATGGTTGGTCCTTGCGATTGTCGTAAGTAAAGAATGTCGTAGTAGTTATTTGTTCTTCTTTACTATTTTAGTGTCGTCCCTGGAGTGAGGGGAATCAACACCCACATTTATTTTATATCAATATCACTATCCTGGAGATATCCAGCAGACTCCGTCCACAACACTCCCTCAATCTGAAGACACCTTCTTCTCACTCTTACTCACCCCTGGATCATGCCCCCTCTCATTCTTCCCCAACATAACATACTTGACAACTCTAGCTTCAACAAATAAAAACAAGAAATTTATTAAAGCAAAGAGTATATGTAGGAGAAGTGTGTGTGTGTGTGTGTGTGTGTATATATAATGTGTAGAATGTGTGACGTATATTCTAAGGTGTATATAGACTCAGATCAGTGTTCAGGAGTATAGTCATTCTCATCACTGTGCTGAGAACACACTAGCACCATGTATTCCAGACAAACAACCTCACCGAGGTGATGCTTCTCCGGTCACGTGAAGAGTTTCTCCGCTATCTCTCGAGGCATCCAGATGTTTGGACATCCATGACAAACACTGTCTAATGAGAGTCTTCAATCTAATTCACACTATGAATTTCCTCTGTTATTAACTGTTTGTTACTCAGAGAATTCTAACACTATTGTCACTGTTACTTGGGAAATCTTAATTGATCTAATGTCACTGGTTGTAAAGATTCCCCATATTAACACCACAATCTGAATGTTCCAGGTATTTCTATAACTTTATATAAATGTTCCTGGTATCAGTGTTATATATATATATATATAATGTTCTGACTGTTCAGTGATACAACAATCACTTGCTAAACATAAGTATCATCAGCATGTCCTGCTCAGCAGAAGCCAGGTTCCCGCAGACCAACTTGGGTATAAGCCCAATGTAGAGGCCTCTCAGCAACTTCTGTCTTCAAACCCTGAGCCATCATCTTCTAAACTGTGTTCTAGCTTCACTGTTGAATATCATAGCACACCTACATGGAACCATATGCCTATTCCGGTTGCTGATTGAAACTATGCAATTACCGACTGGATCTATGTCCGCCGATAAATATCAACAATTTGACACTATAGTTTCTTTCATTGAACACAACTCGGAAACTGCACCGATCCTTAAAACTTCAGAAATCTTGGTCGACTAACGCAACTTGTTTATTTCAACTGGTTTTATATCGGGCTTGCATGACGTCACCAAATTGTCTAGACGCAGAGGTGTCGAGAAGTTGTGTTTCTCTGTATTTTCCCAACTTAATGTGAACATCTGGCTGATGTCCCCTTTCATCTGGGAAATTGTCTCCTGTCTGTGATCTAGAGACCTTTTCCACATCACAAGACTCCATCCGACGTCTGGCCAGACATTCCGTCTACACTTCAAAGGCTAACTACCGCCTTGGCAGACGTCTGGCGTTATTATTCGTTTCTCGAACAACCCACAACGTAAAGAATCGCCGACTGTGTTTAGACATTTTGACGCGACGTATTTGTGTTCCTCCGTCTATACACATCAAAGGGTTGCTTGTTTGTGCAGACGAATGTCTCCTTTTGTCATCGATCGAAACTAGCATGTTTATTTTTTGTGACAGCGGTGTCCGACGGTCGCGAGATTTTTAACATGCACAATTTGAACACCAGATCTCCTGGTTTTCGTCATTATCCGCGCGGGCTAGGCATACAAAATCACTACCCGGGAAACATGTGGGACGCGTATATCATCAAGACCCAATTTTTCTTGAAAATGTGCCAGCCTTAGGCTGAGATCCGAGCCTGGGGCGTATATTGCAACATCTCGGTCACGGTCAGATGAGATTAACAGAGAATAAATGTAATAGGAATAACGTTGAAGGTGAAGGACGAGTGCATGACAACCGCGGATAGCAACATTTTAAAGTTATACGATTTTGTTTACGTGGACTGGTGCCCTGGTGATGTGTTTATATGTATATCTTTGTTAGTATTGTGTGTCCTCAGGATCTAATAATATATGTGTGTTTCATTACATACCGATTTATCGTGCTTATCCGTTATGAAAACAGTTATTTAATGTACACAATTATGGTTGGTTTGCACATATAGTCTGTCTGAGATCAAGGCCTTCAACAGGTTTTGCGTATTGCATTGTGAACATACTCCAAACCAATGTCTATGGAGAACGCATATATATATATATATATATATATATATATATATATATATATATATATATACTAGCTGACCCTGCCCGGCTTCGCCCAGACCCTGGTGTGGAGCATCTCATTTAATTCATATAAGTAGTCATATAAGTTCCCGTTCCCGACTGTCTATCTGTCTGTCTATCTGTCTGTCTATTTGTCTGCCTGACCCTGCCCGGCTTCGCCCAGTCCCTGGTGGGGAGCATCTCATTTAATTCATATAAGTAGTCATATAAGTTCCCGTTCCCGTTACCGACTATCTGTCTGTCTGTCTGTCTGTCTGTCTGTCTGACTGACCCGGCCCGGCATCGCCCAGCTCCTGGTGTGAAGCATCTCATTTAATTTATATAAGTAGTCATATAAGTTCCTGTTCCCGACTGTCTATCTGTCTGTCTGTCTGTCTATCTGTCTGCCTGACCCTGTCCGGCTTCGCCCAGTCCCTGGTGGGGAGCATCTCATTTAATTCATATAAGTAGTCATATAAGTTCTCATTAAATTCAAACAACAAAAAAAGTAACTTAAAAGAATGTCCTTCCACACACCATCCATTATTTTTAATGAAAACTCTTTCTAATCACCTGCATGACTACAGTAACTTCTTAAGCAAAAAAAGATGAGTTACAATGTTATGCATTGTGCATTATTTTTATGAAAACTTTGAAAATGCCTTACAGATTGTATCATTATTTATTATAACTCATATGCCGGTACATAACTATGGACAAAGAGTTTACAAATCTTTGAAAACGATGCCACAATATGACTATAAGTTATACAGAAAAGTTATGCCCCTTGAAATAACTTTTACAGAGTTAGGTCCCCTGAGATATATGAAATTATTATGAAAAATGAACAATGAAATAATACTGAGTAAGCAGGCGATTTCACACTAAAGAATTATCACAGTTGGCAGCTCTGGAATGAAAGGAAGACGTGTAGAAAATTTCATCTCAATCGGATGGGCCGTTCGCGAACAAATAAAGGACATACATACATACATACAGACAGACGGAGATCGCAATTTATATATATATATATATATATATATATATATATATATATATATATATATATATATATATATATATATATATA
Organism: Cepaea nemoralis; assembly: GCA_014155875.1. Taxonomy (NCBI): domain Eukaryota; kingdom Metazoa; phylum Mollusca; class Gastropoda; order Stylommatophora; family Helicidae; genus Cepaea; species Cepaea nemoralis. The sequence continues at coordinate 405,651 of JACEFZ010000464.1, forward strand.
TATATATATATATGCGTAGATGCCTTCTCCTTGGGCATTGTGTTGAAGTATACCATGCACAGTTCTTGATTCGGGAATTGTGTTGTATACTGAAGCACATTACAAACTCACTACATGTATAATCATAATAATCCAGGAACAGAGTGTGAAATATAACTATTCACAAGTTTACATATTTGTAATCTGTATTAATTTTCCTAGTAATCCATGCTGGTCATTAATGTGTACATTTGATTGCTATAATTAACAACAAAAATTCATAAAACATACAACAAGTTAGAAGCTATAAAGGAGCTGAGTGCCACAGCGACCACTTCCTCGTTGGGGCAAAATTTAAAATAAAACTTAAGAGAGCTTTCTATGCTAACCTATAAAGGTTACACCCAACATATAATGGAGAAAAACTACAAGAAATTACAGTCAAAGAGAAATTTACAGATGAAATAAAATGTAAACTTGAAATTCTACAAAACCCGTTGGAGGAAAGCGTTGACCAAACTTGGTTGAACATCAAGAATACAATCCAATCTACCGCAGAAGAATGTCTCGGTGTGTTAACCACGCATAAAAAGAACAGATGGTTCAATCCAAAATGTGAAGAAGCAGTCATTAGGAAAAACAATGCCAGACAGCTATGGCTAAATGACATCAACAACATCCAAAAGGAAGGGCAATATAGAAATGAATGTAAAGAGGCTACAAGAATAGTTCGACAGCAGAAGCGAGAATATATGAGTAATATAATCAAAGATATGGAAACTAATCACCAGAAAAACGAATCCAGAAAGAATTTTTTAAAGACCTGAAGTCAATGAAACGAGCGCACCAACACAACACATATGGATTAAAAAACAAAAATGGGAATATGATAAATACCAATGAGGAAATGTGCAACACATGGAAAGAATACTTTGTTGAAATACTAAATTGTGAAGCTCCAAGTAACACTTTCCCACAGGAAGAGGTTTTAACGTGTGAACCACAAATTGAAGAACCTGCATTTGAAGAAATCCTATATGTAATCACACGACTTAAAAACAATAAGGCAATTGGGGCTGATGGAATTGCTGCTGAATTTATAAAGGCGGGTGGCCATGCATTACATCTAAAGCTATACTAACTAATAATAAAAATCTGGAGGACAGAAGAATTACCCCATGACTGGAAAGAGTCATTATTGATACCTATCTTTAAGAAAGGAGACAAGTTCCAGTGTGAAAATTATAGAGGAATATCACTACTGTCCACAAGCTATAAGATACTATCCGCAGTATTACTAAATAAACTAAAACCATATTCAGAAGACATATTAGGTGACTACCAGGCGAGTTTTAGACAAAACAGATCAACAATAGATCAGATATTTATCTTAAGACAAATAGCCGAGAAAAATTGGGAATATAAAAGAGATCTCCATAACATTTTTGTGGATTTTAAAAAGGCTTATGATAGTGTCCATAGGAATAGTCTATGGAATGCTATGCGAGGAATTTGGAATACCAAGGAAGTTAATCAACATGACCAGACTATGCATGGAAGATACTTATAATATAGTAACATATAAAGGCAGGAAATCAGACCCTTTCCAAATAACATCTGGCTTGAAACAGGGTGATGCACTATCGCCGCTACTCTTCAATCTGGCTCTAGAGAAAGTTGTAAGGAGGGTAAAGGAGGAATGTGATATTGGAGGAACATCCAAGCTGCTTGGTTATGCAGATGATATAGATATTATAGGGGAAAATGAACAAAAGACATTGGAAATATTGACTCACTTAAAGGAAAAAGCCCAACAGATGGGGCTGGTTATCAACCAAGATAAGACAGAATATATGGTAATTTCAAGAGAAGGAATGGCTAAAAACTCTGGCCACATACAAATAGATAATATGACCATTAAAAGAACGGAAACATACAAATACCTGGGTACAATCTTCAACTGCTCCAACATCATAAGGGAAGAAATACAAACTAGAATCAATTCTGGAAATAAGATATACTATGCACTACAACATCTACTAAAATCAAAGGCGCTATCTCGTAACACCAAGATCACAATATACAAAACACTGATCAGACCAGTTGTGCTGTATGGCTCTGAAACCTGGAGTACAACGAAAGGAGACGAAGCCTTGCTACAAACCTTTGAGAACAAAGTTTTAAGACGCATCTTTGGACCCATTAGGGATACACAAAGTGGAGAGTGGAAAAGAAGAAGTAACAAAGACATTTATGATCTGTTTAAGTCCCCGCTAATCACTGGTATCATGAAGGCTAATAGACTACAATGGCTGGGGCATACAGAAAGAATGGAAGATAATAGGGCAACAAAACTCGCTTACACTCAGGAAATAAATGACCGTAGACCCCGAGATAGACCAAGAAGACGGTGGAGAGATAATATATATACAGACATACAAGCACTTGGAATCAACGGCTGGCAAGAGAAGGTCAACCAGAGAGACGAATGGAGACGGATTATATCTGCAGAAAAGAATCTCAATGGCTCGGAAAGCTGAAAAAGAAGAAAGAAAAGAAAGAAGAAAGATTTGATTGTTATGAAATTCATTGGATTCTGTTCTGGCAAGGTAGACAACCAAAAATGCAACCAATAAAAATATTAATTCACACTATCCTTAGTATCTGGTAAGTCCACTGTGTGATTGCATTAAGTATGGCAGCGGCTCCGCATGGAACGCACTAGTCTCTGAAGGAAATTTGGGGGAATCAATTCCCATTCAACTGTAAGAGCAGCTTAAAACTGTTGCAGATTAGCTGTAGAACCTTACCTGTAGACTCTGCGTCCAAGCTCGTCCCACAGATGTTCTTTAGGGGACGTGTCTTGTGATAGGCAATCAATCGTGACAATGCTCTGCTGCTGTAGATATTGCAGCGTAATGCATGCGGTGTGCGCACGTGCGTTATTATGCTGGATATTTTGTGAAAGCTGGCGCAAACAATACATCCAAAACCTCATCTCGATATGCCACAGCCTTAACCTTTCTACAGAAGACGTGAAGAGGCAAGCGATAGTGAAAACTGAATGCTCCCCAAATGTGAATACTGCCATCTCCGAATCGGCTGTACTAACGCACACAGCAATCTACAATGAGCTCTCCACACCGTCGCCAAATCCGCATGCGTCCATCAGCAAAGGATAGGTTGAATCTGCTCTCGTCTGAGAATAGGACAGCATTCCGCTGTAGTATAATCAATGTGACCGTTGCTGTGCCAATTGCAGGTGCTGTTGACGATGTGTGTGAATCAAGTTTGACCCAACATAAGGTCATCTTGAGTAAGGCCTGAATCTCTGAGTCGTCGTGTGACTGTCATTCGCGGGACTTGCCCGTGTCTACCCTCTATTGCTGCTTCTCTTTGACTTGCTGGGGGAAAACAATTCCGTAGGTGACTCGGCACAATATGACGAACTTGTGCATGGGTAGTAACACGTGATTGGCCACTCCGAAGTCTATCGCGAGCACTGCCAGTGGTTCCCTAACGTTCATTGAGTCTTACAATAGTGCTGCGGTGGCAATTCATCCTTCTGGAAATGGCTCGCGAGCTAATTCCAATCTACAACATACCAATGACTCGTTGGTGGTCGTTTTCGGATAGTCGTGGCATTCAGGCACGTGTACTTGGTGTTTTGTCTCAACGGCCTTTAATGCCGTGTATACTGCAACAATGCGTACGCGTTTTGAGGATCATTACTGTTGGCAATCGTATTGATAACTAACTAACTAACTAACTAACTAACTAACTAACTAACTAACTAACTAACTAACTAACTAACTAACTAACTAACTAACTAAGTAACTAATTAACTAACTAACTCACTTACTATCTAACTAACTAACTAATTAACTAACTAACTAACTAACTAAGTAACTAACTAACTAACTAACTTACTTACTAACTAACTAACTCACTCACTCACTCACTCACTTACTCACTCACTCACTCACTCATTCAGACACACACACTCACTCACTCACTAATCAACGAACCAACCAACCAACTACATAATTAACTATATGTGGTTCAATATGCTTGGCCCGTAACACTACACATGAAGTACATCGCAGTTCTTAAGATCAAACCCACTGAGCCAAATGAGGCACCCGACATTCTCCCTACATTGAACTACAAATAGATACTTACTTTGTTTTGATGTAACTAGAACAGCGATGATGGCCAGTAGTAGCACTGCAGACAACATCTTGTACAACACAGTTCGTTTGCAGTCTGTAATAAACAACAAACAAGGATCCGTTAACAATCAACACATTTTAGCATTTGATTATAGTCCAATTAGCATTTGAGTACAGCTTCTTCCATTGGTATCACCCAGTCAAAAGTACTGCTGCCAGCTTCTGGACGTCTGACTGACCAAGTGGACAGGGCAATAACTTCAACACGCCAAAAGACACTGTACTCAAAGCCACGAAGATTCTTCTGCACTTCCGAGATCAAAATGTGAAACATTAAAAAAACGTGAAGGGCCCCTTTTCATGCATTGCAGTTCTTTTGGGTACATAGTGAAAATCCCATACTTTTATAAACCAATCAGCAGTCGACTGCCGATGTGGTTGATATAAAACCGACCGCCTTTTATTCCCCAATATATTTTTCGGTTTACATTTTAGGGTGAGGCGATTTGTTAGCCCTGTTCACTTTATTTTATCACCCTGTTATTAGTAAAATTAAACGGAAGACCTTTTAAAATAAATGTAATTCAAGTATATGCCCCAACAAGTGAAAGCAGTGAAGAAAGTATAGAGGAATTTTATAATGACATGGAGTCTGCTTTGAAGAACTGTAAAAAATCAGAAATAAATATCATAATGGGTGATTTCAACGCAAAAATAGGAAAGCAAAGCGATGGATGCAGTGTAGGCAACCATGGTTTAGGAGAGAGAAATGAAAGAGGTTACAGACTTGTTGAATGGGCAAAAGAACAAGAAATGGTTGTAGGAAACACCTGGTTTAAACAGCATCCTAGAAGATTATGGACATGGAGGAGTCCAGACAGCAGGAATAAATACCAGATAGATTACATCCTGATAAGCAAAAGGTTTCGAAATGCATTAACAGTTGTAAAAACAGTTCCAAATGCAGACTGTTACAGTGATCTTAGATTAATTACTGGCACACTGAGGGTAAAGTTAAAGAAAGTCAAGTATACAGCAAGAAACCCTAAATATTACTTGTGCAAATTGAAAACTGACAAAGAAATACAAGATAATTTTAACATAGAAGTAAAGAACAAATTTGATTTATTGTCTGATCTAGAGATCCTATTTCAAGATGTAGATGATCAATGGGAAATGCTGAAGAATTCAATCAGTTGTGCAGCGGAAAAAACTATTCCAAAAGTAAAGAAAGTGGGCCGTAAGACATGGATGACTGAAGACATTTTACAACTAATGGAAACAAGAAGAAAGAACAAAAATAATCCTGCCAAATATGAAGAAATTCACAGAAAAGTCAGAACCTTATGTAAGGAGGCTAAAGAAACATGGCTTGAGAAAAATTGCAGAGAAATTGAAAAACAACACAACAGTAAAAATGCGAAACTAATGCACAAAAGAATTCAGGAGATTACTAATCAAAGAACACGTACATCAGCAGGCTGCCTAAAGACAAAAGATGGAAGAGTCATAATAGAAAAAGATCAGATTTTACATGTATGATCAGATTACGTGAAAAACCTTTATGACGATAACAGAGACGAACAATATATTGTTCAAAATAACAATGAAGGGCCGGCAATTTTGAAGATGGAGGTTCAGAATGCTCTTAATCATATGAAATCTGGCAAAACCCCCGGTCCAGACAGCGTCACAACAGAAATGATTAATGCTTTAGAAGAATATGGAATAGATAAAATTACCAGTCTGCTCAATACAATATATGATACTGGAAATATACCTGTCGTGGTATGCCGCCTTAACATCCCAGAATATTTTTCTCGGTCTCCAAATTTGAGATGTCAGATTGAGAAAGAATGAATTAATCACGCTACTCCAAGACTATCTAGTCGTGAGGTAAGATTATTCACAAAAAACCTCTAGCCATGACGTAAGCTTGCAGATGGCAAGTAAAATGGGATACTTGAGATGGACACAACTAGATAATTTAAATTAGTCTACACCTTGGAAAACTGCTGACCCAGACGGGCTATGACACCACACAGACACATTGGCACCTTCTCGTCCAGGTAGACCCTGGCTGAATCAACAATGAACTGGGCCATTGGGTGAATAAAGGCAATTACCTGTAGCAAGGTGTGAAATCACTGATAAGACTCAGGTTGCTAATAATGGTCAGACCCACAGGTGTGAAGGCTAGTGTGCATGCAGAAAGAATTTTATGACTGGACAGACTTGGAGCTAATTGCAAGTAACGTCAGAAGGAGATAATACTGTCTGCTTGACTCAGCTTAAATAAGGGTCCCTAGCCTGTTTTATGTTAGAAAATGTTTGACTTCAGAACAGGTGAGACAGCCAGCTCAATGTTTTTAGTCATATGTATGATTCTTATGTTGCTAGATTTCACTAGGAGAATTATTTCTTAGTAACTAGTCCCTTAGTAAGTCTCTGAGTTTCTTAGATGGATGGACCGATTTTCAGTCTATATCTGATCTAGGTTATTTCAAGAACTAACTTTGGCGTAGGTTACTTGAGTGTTCTTTCTAAGTTCTGTGTTCAATATCATTGTGCTTCATGTATTACTCTTCTGAGAAGTAGAAACTTGTGAAAGGCATATCATTGTCTGGGTATACTTTTAGGTGTCTTGGTAGATGCTTGTCATTTCTTGGTACACTATCATAGTTGCTTTTTGGTGTGTGCATTTGTTGTACAGAATATAGTCAACTGGCTATTTATTTAATTCTTACAACAGCAGTAACTATGTGGTAACTTCAATTAGACTTGTTGTATATCTCATTTTGTAGCTATACAATATTAGTACTCATTAATAATGCCTGATGCTATTATGTTGAGTATCATCATTAGATGTCCATCTTGAAGTAATATAATGTTTACGGATATGTTGGATGTATGTATGTGTAATTTCATAAACTTAACTAGTGCATTATGCTATGATGTTAAAGTATCATAATATGTCTAGTTTAATCAATAGGTTTATGTGTATTGGATGTTTGATATATTGATTTGTCATATGCAAACCTACCAATATGAAGTGTTATGCTATTGTCTGCGCATTGGCACATTGACCAACGATTGTGTTGGAAGCAGAGGTGTAATGGTACAGACATTACCCACAATTGGTATAGGATATATGGTGCTAAACTTTCTCAGTGTATTGTGGGCGTGCGTCCACGGTAATGCATGGAAACCTGGCACAGCTACTGGTCACGGCTTGCAAGCCCGGATGATCAGGCATTGTTATAATACCCTTACCGACCCTGTGAACTGCTAACCCAACTTTGGACGGAGCGGCTGTATGACACACAATTTCTGTCGACATGGACATGGGGCGGAAGAAATGTAATAATTACAGGCGTGTGAGACAATTGAAAAGCCCGTCCCAGACTAACGACAGTAGGGAGAAGGAGGACGGAGAATGCAGTAGAGCTGAAAGATAAACTTGGCCAGACTGGTCATTGTATATGTTTGTGTTATGATATGTTTTAATTAGGATTGTGCTGATGTAGAACTACATATAACACATTCTTCACTTTCTTTCAAGCTCTCACAAGGAGCACCTATGTTGTAGATCTCAAGGACGAGTGAAGACTAGGAGTGTCAGGAATGACAGGATCGTCAGAATACCGGCAAGCTGTTTCTTTGTTGAGTCTACTGGAGAGTGAGGATCTGGACCACAGTTCCAGATAGATGAAGTAACAAGTAAAGTTACGTAATGTTTCTCATCACAATATGTTATATGATTTCATCATCCTCATATTAAAAACCTTACATGTGTAATATGAGTAATAAATAAATGTTGTAGTGTTGTAACTCATAGTTCTCTCGTTATATTTTAATTCCAATTGTGCATACGTGTTGTTGTGTACATTGGTGGGGGTTCACTTAGACACCAAGGAAGGGAGCAGTCAGGGAGAAAAACCTATACTGAGATAGTCGTCTATACTAATATATTTAGACTTAAACATCTATCTTAGCAAACCTTCTCTTTCCCATTCCTTGGCGAATATTCAGCACAGTTCATTTCATTTTGTAACGAGCCACTTGGAGCTGTTCGTTGGATATTCAGGGGTTTAATCTGTACTTCAGCCATATAGATTTTGTCCCTAGTCAGTTTCTGACTATTTAGGGTTGCTCGCCAGTGAATAATATTTTCATCAAGCCGGTGGGGCACCCCGATTTATGACATACCTCATGAGTTATGTAATTCTGTATTTATTGCAATCCCAAAGAAGTCAGGAGTCTTGGAATGTGATCAACATCGAACAATTAGTATAATGAGTCACATCACAAAGATTTTTATAAGAATTATCAGGCAAAGAGTTAGGAGGAAAATACAACCTGAAATAGGAGAAGAACAATGTGGGTTTGTAGTAGGCAAGGGTACAGTAATTGCTGTGTATATACTGAGAACCGTAATCGAACGTTCTATAGAAGTAAACAAAGATCTACACCTTTGCTTTATTGACTACACAAAGGCTTTTGATAAAGTGAGACATGTCAACATGATAAGGATGCTTGAAGATCTACAAATTGATGGGAAAGACCTTAGACTAAAAAACATATATTGGAAACAACAAGCTGCCATAAGAGTTGATAATGAAGTAAGCCAATATCAGCCTATTAAGAGAGGTGTGAGACAGGGATGTGTAATGTCTCCAGATCTGTTTTCCCTGTACAGTGAAAATATTTTCAGAAATATTGAAAATATGGAAGGAATCAACATTGGGGGACGATGCATCAATAACATTAGACATGCAGATGATACAGTCTTGATTGCAGACAATGAACAGGACCTGCAAAATTTAGTAGATGCGGTTGTTACACACAATGAACAACAAGGGTTAGAATTAAATTGTAAAAAGACACAGATTATGGTCGTCACTAGGAAGAACGAAATACCACAGTGTAATATACGAGTAAATGGGAATATTCTTCAACAAGTGAATAGGTACAATTATCTCGGAACAGTAATAACATCTGATGGGAGATGCCTTGAAGAGATTAGAACAAGAATCGCCATGGCAAAAGTAGCCTTTAGCAAGATGAAAAACATACTGACCAATAAAAAGATGTCAATTGAAACGAGAAAAAGAGTGTTGAGATGCTACATAGAACCTGTACTTTTATATGGATGTGAAGCTTGGACAATGAGCAGCCAGGCTGAAAAACATCTGATGGCTGTAGAAATGTGGTTTCTGAGGAAAATGCAAAGAATACCATGGACAGCCAGAAAGACCAATGAACAAGTCCTTCAAGAAACAAATGAAGATCGTAAACTGATCAGAGACATTAGACGTAGACAGTCACAATTTTTTGGGCATGTTATGAGAAGAAATGATTTGGAGAACTTGGTGACAACTGGAAAGATCGAGGGGAACAGACCAAGGGGAAGACCTAGAAACAAGTATCTGGATGGCTTGGCCTTGTGGCATGGTCGAGACAGAAACACGGAACTGATCCACGACTCTGTTGATCGAGTGAGATGGCAGAACATGACCGCCCACGCTTACCGGCATGGCACATGATGGATGGATGGATGGTTCACTTGTAAAAATTCCTTCTCCGTGAAGATTTGATGACATAGTCACCGGGTCGAGGGGCAAGCGTGCTGGCCACTGAGCCATTGCGGCTCACGAAACTTGGACAATAATTATATTCATAGATAGTTATTATCACTCTTATGATTCATCATCGTCATTACCATTATCAAATGGCATCTGCACATGAAAAGCAGACTATAGTGAGTAACCATCTTCCTCTTTTCTGTGTTTTCAGGTTAGGTAAAAATTTCATACATTTAGAGTACAGATGATGCAACAGAACATGTTCTTTTACAATAGTCATCATCAACTTTTGCCGTCAAGCATCGTGGGGTGGAATAGTTGATGTTCCAGCGCACGATGAGTGACACTGGATAGTGCCACTCTACGTGATTGTACAATGTTATTAATCCATTTTCTTCTCTGGCGTCCTCTTGTACTCATATCAGGTATTCCTTGGTGTAGTGCAAGTACCTGTAGTTGATGGTGTTGCATTCTAACGGGATGGTCGAACCATTTGATCTTCTGTCTTTCAATAAATGTTGTATAAGATTTTGATCCTACTATCCACCTAATATTATAATTACTTACTCGGTCTTGAATAGTTCAATTGGAATATCATCTCTTGCATCTTATCTCACCGGTGTTGATTTTGCATAAGTGTGGTTTTGATAATATACAAGTATGTCATTGATAGCATAATGTTGGTGTGAATATGCTATTTATTATCAGTCATGTTGCAAACATAGGTCTGTTTGGATGTTTCAGTATTGTGATATTTATATAAGCACATTTGGTTTTTGGCATCAGATTTAGATGTCTCTGTCTATTCTGCCATCTTCTGTGATCATACTCCCTAGATATTTAAATTTTTAAAACTTGTTTCAAAGGTGTGCTATTTATCAGTATAGTTAGTGGACTTTAACAATACTCGTCAATATAAAACCTGTGTTTTATCTGTACAGACAATTTCGTATCACCATTTACCGTGATTCATTATTACCTCAAATTAAGGGATATAATGTACTAAAAAAATATTTTGCATATCCTTTACAGGACATCGCTGTCAACATCAGCATCGTTCAGCTGATTGTTGATTTCTTGGCAAGATTACGCTCAGTAGTTTGCCATTGCTTTCTGAGCGGCCGGCTCACATATCCCGTAAGTTCCCGAGGCGATTCGAACCACTGCTGATTCTCACCGTCGCCACGTTGTTTACGAGAGTATACGAGATTACGGAGAAGAGTTGCTAACCTCTAGGCCAGGAAGCCGGCATATAATGTACTATCAAAAATAAACAAACATGTTCTAATAATACGATCATATAGTAAACACATTACCAGAAAGCTTGACGAACGTCAAGACAATATAATCCCAGGAGGTTTGGCAGAAAACAACAGTCCAACTCTCAAATTACGACTGCTATTTCAATATTTTCGTTAAGTGAAAAACCCTCAGGCATCTATGATATAATAAAACCATTAGTGTGAGTGTGGTAATAACAAGATCAGGGACATGTACGGCTGAAGAGACAGTCAGCTGTCGTGAAGATTTACAACACTCGTTGTAGTTTCAGTTAGAATGAGAATGATGAAGCGAGTTGGTTAGATTTATTTCTCAGATGACCCATGACTCGGCTGTATTGAGAGGCATGGGGTGTGTGTGTGTGTGTGTGGGGGGGGGGGGGGGGGGGGGGGGTTTCTTCGATTAATTTACAATCTGGTGTTTAAATAAGTGGCTGTTATAAATCATTCTAGCTGATTACGAAAACTGGCTATTCTGTCAAATCTGGTGTCTTGTTTTTCTTGTCATGTCTTACCTTATTTTTCTTTGACTTGTCCTTTTATGTCTAGGCTCACCTTGTCTTAACTGTGCCCTTTCTTGTCTTATTTTCTCTTGCTTTGTTTTGTCTTGTCATGTATTGGCTTGCCTAATCGTTTCTATCCCTATCTTTCCTTGTCATGTTCAATATCACACTATCTCGCTTTTCCTGGACTTATCTTGTCAAGTATTGCCTTATCTTGTCCTGGCTTTGTCTTTCTCGTTCTTGTCTTGACTTTCCTTATCTTGTTTTGTCTTGCTTTTTCATACCTTATATTTCTTTGCTTTGCCTTAACTCTTGTCTTGCGTTGTCATGTAAAGTCATACCTTGAATTATGTTATAATCTTACCATTTGGGGTGGAGGGGGGGGGGGGGGGATCTTGACTCTAATTGCCTTGTATTTAGTTATTTTGCATCATTTTGTCTTATCTATCTCCTGTAAACTGAAGCCAATTGTTTTAAAATAAATACATTTCTAATATCAGGTTTTATTAATATTGAGTTGCAGAGATAAAAAAATCACAACAATAAATTTAGCCCATTCCTCTCAGCTGTTCTGAAACATTGACCTTACACAAATGAGATGAAAAGAATGTAAACGCATGTTAATCTGCACTGTCAACACAGTCAGCAAAGAGTAAGCCGCAGAACAGAGCGAACTGATGAACGAATGCTTAAAGACATTGGAGTAAATAAACAACTGCTGAACATCAACATCATAAAAGTGGTCATGATTCGGTTACATTATGGTTATGGCGATTATTTAAAATACGGAAGGGCGAGGTCCAAAGAAAGAGCAAAAGATAACATTCGAAAAGCAAACAACCTCCACTCAAATATGCTAGAACTTTGGGGCTAAAACATCTGCATACCAGAAGAGAGTTACAAAGAACAGGTGACAGTATAGGGACACGACTTCAGTGCCATTTTAGGAGTGATTTACCTGAAGACGAAGATATTGTGGAGTGCTTTGTCACACAAGTGTGCGTGTTAACACGATTCCAGCTTATCGGTGAAACAGCAGAAATTTGAAACGCGCAAGACCTTTTAAAAACAGTGTTTTATGTCTTCGACAATTTACCTAGCATTCAAGTATGACGTGTGGCATGTGTTTGTTTACAACGTGTGCATATATTTTACAACTTATTTATAGTAGTTTCTGTCGACTGCGAACCATGCAAGATAATACGGAAAGAGTTTATACGTGAATTCATTTCTAAGAGAGGGCTTCAAATGAAAGCCATTAGTTTTTGTTTTGTATTTTTTAAGTGGGGAAAGTGGTAAGGGGGGTGGGGGGGGGGGGGTGTGAATATATTATGAAAAAGTAAAGAACAAATGTATACTTTTTTGATGTAGTCACAATGTTGTTCAATGCAAGTCTCTCAGCGCCGATAAACTGCTTGGATTCCTATAGAAAACATTTCTCTTGGTCGTGTGTGTAACCACTCATGCACCACCTGCTGTACCCCTTCATCGGATAGGAAAGTCTGTCACAGAAGTCACGCGGTTTTGAAACATCCTACTCCACTCATACACGCACTGAACTGGAAGGCATGCATCACCATACTGGACATTCATTTGCCGATGAATTTCTATAGGTTTCACTTCTTCACTGATAACAAAACGGATAGTGCATATCAAAAGTGGGGCGGCCATCTTTTAACTGTCTTTATAACGTCACCACGTTCGTCTTCACAATATGTCACGTGATTAACACTCTTGACATCTTCAACAACAATACTGACAGGTTTCAAAACAAAAGCATGTTTAATGTAATTTCTATCACACGTTTAATATTTCACTGGAAGCTACCCCCAGCCCCTCCCGTATTGTTATATTTATAGTGGATTTGTTAGCATTTCCAGTATTATTTGTTTGTTTATTGAAAACAAAAATATATGTTATCAGACTTTTCCCGTTAACATAAGTTTCCCACTTTCGTGTTCTCCACCCTCCCTCTCTCTCTTCTCTCTCTCTCTCTCTCTCTCTCTCTCTCTCTCTCTCTCTCTCTCTCTCTCTCTCTCTCTCTCTCTCTCTCTCTCTCTTCGTGTCTTGCTTTCTGTCTCACGGCAGCTGGAAGTCGAAAGGAGTAGGTTTTAAGGTTGAAACTTGTAAAACTACTAGGAAAGAAAACATATCTGCTGGTATTTGAATAACGAAGACACAAACAATAGATTGCACGATTTATTGCCTGGCATATTTCGCTGCATCTCGTCAGGTACATACTGCAGAAATCACACAACTTACGTGAAATTAACTAGATAAATCCTTCAAGTTGAAATATACAAAATTTCGCACAGTAATGTCGATTGTCTACCACGGTAATTTTAAGCTGACTAACATGTCTTTCTGTTTACACAATTCTGGCTTGCGTTGATAGATCATAATTGCTTCTGCAAATTTTAACAAGCGAGTATTTTGTGTTCTAAACAACACGCGAAATGCAGTGTCTCTGGACACAACATGGCGACTGGCGACAATGTGCCTGCCGATTGAAGACGCCGGGAGCTTCCGGTGTGTCGGCTCCTCGTGGCTATCATCTCCTGTGTGTTGTATCTTGTTGACCCATTGAGGTATGTGTTCTGACACCCGTTTGTTAAGCTGTCTCTCCGTTCGACCAATGTAAACGGCCTGGCATCTACATGTGAATTGGTAAATACAATTGTTTGTGGCGTACAGAGGAACAGGCTCTTTGACTGCTGGTTTAGGAATCTGTGTGGTTCTATACCTAATGACTGTAGTTGCAGCACAGAATGTTCGGCCTACTGCTGTAGTAAGCCGGTGTTGTAGACATTGCATTACGTCATCCCCTCGAAAGGTTAGCTGGATGAATACCTTGAGTTTAGGGACTGTAGTTACGTCTGCTTTGGGTTTGGGCTGTTGGCAATGGCGCTTTATAAATCCTGTGTAGTACCCATTCAGGTTTAAGACATTCTTCAGAGTTTCAAATTCCTCTGTCAGTGTGTCCTGGGTGCATATCTTTCTAGCACGGTCAAACAAGGTCCGTACTAAGCCCCGTTTGTACTGGACAGGTGTGAAGCTCTGAAAATTTAGGTATTGGCCAGTCCATGTTCCTTTGCGATACACCGATCTTTGAATTGTGCCGTCTTCTCTACGTCTCATTAGAATATCTAGGAATGGTAACGCTTCGTTGTGTTCGTGTTCCATAGATAGAGAGATGTTTTTATGCGTCTTGTTCATTGTGGCCTGAAACGATGTTGCTTGTAGCTCGTCTGTGGTGATAATTAATATATCGTCCACATAACGCCGGTAAAAGGCCAAGTTGTTGATGTCTGAGGATCTCTTTTCTTCTAAGTGTGCCATGAAGATGTCCGCTAGAATAGGACCAAGAGGACTCCCCATGGCCACTCCGTCAATTTGGCGGTATGACTTAGTTAGAAAATTGAATTGGATGTTGGCGGTACATAGTAGTAGTAGCCTCTCCAGAATAGGTGTTGGTATGCCTAATTTTAGTTGTTTGTCTTCAATGCGTTCCCTTATTATTTTCACTGTCTCCTCTAATGGAACGTTAGTGAATAGGGAGGCTATATCCATGGATGCTATGTGTTTGTTATTTATGTCCATAGTATCCAATAATTCCACCAGTTGGAATGTATCTCTGAGTATTTTTGGATCGAAGGACTGTCGTACTGGCTTTAACATTTCGGCTAACCATCTCGCCATTCGGTGTTGTGCAGAGTTAACCATGGACAGGATAGGTCTTAGCGGGATGCCGGGCTTGTGAAGTTTGGGTAGACCGTACATCTGAGGAGTGTGCGAGCCACGTGGTGTGAGCGTTTTTGCAGTGGCCTCACTGATGAGTCCCGCATTCACAAGTGACTGGATCTCTTTCCTCATTATAGCATCCAGGTCCTCCGACTTGTTTACTTTTTGATCTATCCTGAATTTGGATTCATCTGACAATATTACATCCATTTTTCTCTGGTAGTCTGACATGTCCATCAGTACTGTACCGCTCCCTTTGTCAGGTTTCAGTATGACGAGGGTTTTGTTAGCCTTTAACGCTTTTAAGGCGGTAAGGTGTTCGTTGGTCAGCGGACACGTCTGTTTAGAGGGTGTTGTGCGATACTGGTGTTCTAAATTTACCAGTTTGGCCTTCAGCCACCCGACCGACTCAGCAGAGGTAGGTGATAACTTGGAGACTTGATCAAACAACATTTCAAACTGTGCTTGCGACTCAACACGATTGATGTGTTTAGGCTTTATGCAGAATTTTAATCCGTATGCAAGGGCCTCTGTTTCAATGTTGTTGAGTACGTATGACGATAAGTTCCTCACATACTTCTCTGGGTTGTCTAGTACTGACTTTGTTACCTTTTCAGTGCTCAGTGATTTGTTGAGGCGAGCATTCTCTGCGATTTTCACCTTGTACACTGCTTCTGTACAGAATTTAGTGAACTTCAAGTAGCCATACAAGCTCAATTCTTGGGTGACGTAGTAGGCAGAACTGTGTGTGCGCTTCAAGTTGGCCAGCTTGGACTGGGTTTCTTCTATCTGGTTTTTTGTCAGTCGTCTCAGGTTTTTTCTTGTCGGACATATTCTGTCCGTCCTCAGAGATCTGAAATACCGGTGAGGAAATATCCCCGTCCTTAGGCATTCCTCGAGAAATCTCAATCGACAATCCTGTAGCGATATTTTACACTTCAGCTTGAGTAATCCATCTAATCGCTTCACAGTTGGTAATGGGAGGCGACGTTTGAGAAATTCAAAACAATGTGTTCCCGTAGTGAATTTGAATAACGAAGACACAAACAACTAAAATTAGGCATACCAACACCTATTCTGGAGAGGCTACTACTACTATGTACCGCCAACATCCAATTCAATTTTCTAACTAAGTCATACCGCCAAATTGACGGAGTGGCCATGGGGAGTCCTCTTGGTCCTATTCTAGCGGACATCTTCATGGCACACTTAGAAGAAAAGAGATCCTCAGACATCAACAACTTGGCCTTTAACCGGCGTTATGTGGACGATATACTAATTATCACAACAGACGAGCTACAAGCAACATCGTTTCAGGCCACAATGAACAAGACGCATAAAAACATCTCTCTATCTATGGAACACGAACACAACGAAGCGTTACCGTTCCTAGATATTCTAATGAGACGTAGAGCAGACGGCACAATTCAAAGATCGGTGTATCGCAAAGGAACATGGACTGGCCAATACCTAAATTTTCAGAGCTTCACACCTGTCCAGTACAAACGGGGCTTAGTACGGACCTTGTTTGACCGTGCTAGAAAGATATGCACCCAGGACACACTGACAGAGGAATTTGAAACTCTGAAGAATGTCTTAAACCTGAATGGGTACTCCACAGGATTTATAAAGCGCCATTGCCAACAGTCCAAACCCAAAGCAGACGTAACTACAGTCCCTAAACTCAAGGTATTCATCCAGCTAACCGTTCGAGGGGATGACGTAATGCAACGTCTACAAGACCGGCTTACTACAGCAGTAGGTCGAACATTCTGTGCGGCAACTCCAGTCATTAGATGTAAAACCGTACCCATTCCTACACCAACAGTCAAAGAGCCTGTTCCTCTGTACGCCACAAACAATTGTATTTACCAATTCACATGTAGATGCCAGGCCGTTTACATTGGTCGAACGGAGAGACAGCTTAACAAACGGGTGTCAGAACACATACCTCAATGGGTCAACAAGATACAACACACAGGAGATGATAGCCACGAGGAGCCGACACACCGGAAGCTCCCGGCGTCTTCAATCGGCAGGCACATTGTCGCCAGTCGCCATGTTGTGTCCAGAGACACTGCATTTCGCGTGTTGTTTAGAACATAAAATACTCGCTTGTTAAAATTTGCAGAAGCAATTATGATCTATCAACGCAAGCCAGAATTGTGTAAACAGAAAGACATGTTAGTCAGCTTAAAATTACCGTGGTAGACAATCGACATTACTGTGCGAAATTGTGTATATTTCAACTTGAAGGATTTATCTAGTTAATTTCACGTAAGTTGTGTGATTTCTGCAGTATGTACCTGACGAGATGCAGCGAAATATGCCAGGCAATAAATCGTGCAATCTATTGTTTGTGTCTTCGTTATTCAAATTCACTACGGGAAAACATTGTTTTGAATATCTGCTGGTAGACAGCCATTTTTATCGTGAATGCAAAATTTCTAGAGCAGTGGTTCTCAACCTTTATTGGTCGAATGCACCCCTTCACCATATGTTTAGAATATAATTCTGTCTCACGGCAGCTGGAAGTCGAAAGGAGTAAGTTTTAAGGTTGAAACTCTTGTAAAACTACTAGGAAAGAAAACATATCTGCGGGTATACAGCCATTTTTACCGTGAATGCAAAATTTCTAGAGCAGTGGTTCTCAACCTTTATTGGTCGAATGCACCCCTTCACCATATGTTTAGAATATAATTCTGTCTCACGGCAGCTGGAAGTCGAAAGGAGTAGGTTTTAAGGTTGAAACTCTTGTAAAACTACTAGGAAAGAAAACATATCTGCGGGTATACAGCCATTTTTACCGTGAATGCAAAATTTCTAGAGCAGTGGTTCTCAACCTTTATTGGTCGAATGCACCCCTTCACCATATGTTTAGAATATAATTCTGTCTCACGGCAGCTGGAAGTCGAAAGGAGTAGGTTTTAAGGTTGAAACTCTTGTAAAACTACTAGGAAAGAAAACGTATCTGCGGGTATACAGCCATTTTTACTGTGAATGCAAAATTTCTAGAGCAGTGGTTCTCAACCTTTATTGGTCGAATGCACCCCTTCACCATATGTTTAGAATATAATTCTCTCCCCCCCCCCCCCCCCCCCCCCCCAACCCCTTCGTATTTCCTATCTATAAATTCCCCTCACACAACCCCCACTCCCCCCATGCAGTGCACGTAGAATAGTCAGCTAAATTTAATAACGCATATTAGAAAAAGTCTTAACGTCTACATGAAACGCGATTTGCAGGTCTACTTACGTTATAAAACGAATTTCAGAAGGGCGATAAGTACAGAACCGTAAAGTATGGAGGGAAAAACAATATCAAGTAATCGGTTCTTGTATTAACGCGATCTTGAAATAAGCTTAATTCACACACACACACACAAAAACCTAAAATCCTCCCGAGGGGATTTTAGGGTTTCGGGGGGGGGGGGGGGGGGAAGAAGAGAATTTTCCACCGATTGAGAAGCACTGGTCTAGAGCACATGTGTCATACTCAAGCTCTACAGGCCACATTCGGCCGGCCGTACAATCATATCAGGCCCGAGAAGGTCTCAACCGACGTACAAATATATTCGGCCCAAGAGAGAATTTTAGGCACAAATATTTTTTTTATAGTCACGATATAAAGTGCAAATCAAATTTCCTAATTAGCAGCCTTCCAATTTATAGGCTACCTGAGAGCGTTCTCGCTTCGATCAGATTAAGCGAAAATAAATGTTGTGTAGTGAGTTAGTGTTCGTCGTTATAGTTACCTAGCAACGTTCAGGTGCTCGTTTTGGTTTAGCACATAAAAAATGAAAGTAGTGTAATGCCTGGATATTACATTACCTTTTCCCGCTACGACTAACCTGATATCAATCAAGCGTCTGTCGGTGGATGCACAATCTTTTAAAATCAAAGCTAGCCTTTAAAATGGCCAAGAGAACAGTTGATTCTGAAAACAGAGCCTTTCAAAGCCGATGGGATGCTAAATATATGTTTACTGATATTGGCGGTAAACATGTGTGTCTAATTTATGAAGATAATGTGGCTGTGATCAAAGAATATAATCTGAGACGGCACTACGAGATTAAACATCAAGACAAGTT
>JACEFZ010000464.1:430000-480000 GCA_014155875.1 Cepaea nemoralis
TTGAGTGTGGTCTCGGACGATGCCTCAGTGTTCATTGTTCCACAGGTGTAGGTAGTTAGTGGGGGTCTAGAATCTGGAGGGGCTTGTAGACGTAATTAACTAATATGAGATCAACCACAGAGTAAAAATGTGTATCTGCTCGTCCAACCCCTGGGGCTAGAATACACGGGAGTGCCAGAGACACCTCGGGTGTGGTTCACTCTCACTACCCAAGGTGAACTCGTCACACCATCACTTCATCCATTACGTGGTCTTCCCCTTGCTCTGCATCCATTACATTTCCTCAGTGGCTCTTTGTAGTAGATAGTACCGGGGCATTCTTATGAGGTGGCCAAACCATTTATTCTGTGCTTTCTTTTTAATGACGTACATGATTGGTTTCAGACCCAGCCGTCTTCTAATTTCCTTTTTCTAATTTTGTCGTCAACAGCTCTATTAATGCATCTCATATCTGTTATGAATTTGCGTTCATTGTCTGTGGTTCTCAACCGATGGGGAATTCCCTCTTCCCCCCATCCGGGGGAGGGGGGGGGAGTTTAGGGTTTCCAGGAGGAGGGGGGGGGGAAATTAAGATTATTTCAAGATCCCGTTAATACAAGAACCGATTACTTGATACTGTTATACCATCCATTCTTTACGGTTCTGTACATCTCGTCCTTCTGAAATTTGTTTTATTATAAACGTAAGTAGACCCGCAAATCACGTCTTATTTAGACGTCTAGACTTGTTCTAGTATATGTTATTAAATTTAGCTTTCATTTTTACGTATACTGTGTAGGGGCGGGGAGGGGGGAGGGGATTTATAGGTAGGGAATACGAAAGAGGGGTAGGGGGAGAAGACATTCTGAACAATGCAGAGGTGCATAGGCCAAAAAAGGTTGAGAACAACTGTTATTTGCAGTAAGCGTTCATGTTTAACATTTGTATAAAAATAATAGTCAAAAAATGGTTTTTATGAGATATGCTATAGAACTTATAAGTATATTTTTATGCGACAGAAGTGATGCTAGTTGTCCGAGTACATGATTTCATTTGCACAACGTGCTGGGGTCTCTATTCATTGCTACATCTGAAGTGAAAATTGACACGTGATATTTTAATTCGCTGATTTGTTTTATTTACGAATTCTGTGTTTTTATTGACACTGCTGGCACGAAAGTTAATAGATTGACTCACATGTGAGTTAAGATTATTATTTACTTACTATACTATCTGCGTGGGCTCTATGGCAAAGGGGTTGTGGATGCAATTCGTAATCCTGCATACAGCGTTCGAAATAAAGCTGCGAGCGATTTGGCAGCAGACTGCCTTGCGCTGATTTTCATACAAAGGTATGAGTGCCGGTCTGTTCAGAAAGCAAAGGCAAACTACTGAACATAAATTTGCCAAGAAATCACATACAGCCAAAAAGTGCTGGGGTTGACTGCGACGTTCTTTAAAAGATTTGCACCCAAATTAAAAAAAAAAGTATCTTTAATTTAAAACATGATACATTTAACATCAGAAGAAAATATGCACGCATTGATAAGCATTTATAGAAGAAGATTACGGAACACACGGAAGCAGGGATTAGAAAAAAACAAAGACTAGCCAATATATAAACCAGTATTCCTTGTACAACTGGAAAGCTATGCTGATTAAAGGTTTAATATAACTCTTTAACTATTCAGCAACCGTGGGTGTCATACGCTCATAAATGATCGACTATAACCAAATTCCGACATATTCTGCCCTATCTCGTCACGACCTATTCTTGCAGGCTTCTTCAAGGGCATTAACCACTACGTCACCAAGTACGTCTTCAAGAAGGTCTCTTGATGCTGTCCCCCTAACTTGCAAAATTGACTTCCTCTTCTCAACATCATTTACGGAGACAGGGTTATGGCTAGAGCTATGAAGGTCGTAATTTATGGGATTCTCTAGTCAGGAGTTTGCAATTTTGCGAAATAAGACCGAGCCAGACTGGGGTAAACCCAGAGCAATGCAAGCAAACCTCTCGAGTTTCGTCTGCAGCTGTAGTAGTAACGAGAAAGATTTGGACAAAGGGAAACAATTCAGTTAATTTAACGATATTGTAAGAGTACATTCCCTTAGCCATGAAAATAAAGTAAAATTGCTGAGACAATGCATTTTTGTTATTATTTCTGTAAAATGCTGTCCCTGATACTGTTTATATTATAATATCTTTTAAGGGTATAAAAGGCCAGAGGACAGACATATCTGCACAGGTATTTATCCCATATGGCTCGTTGTCTTTCCTCAGAGCGGCCTGCAGGAAGCATGAACTCCGTAGCTCCAGAAATCACTCGTGTTCCGATCAATTTAGACCGTAATCGAACACAAAACTATTGAAGGGCTAGGCAGGCAGGCGGCGTAACCATGTAGCCATGGATACTCCATATTTCCTTCCTAAAGCAACATACTAAGGTTAGTGGTGGTTCATTTTGCTTTTGAATTAAAACGTTACGCAAACATTCTCGGAACACATCGTTAAGTGTTCACTAGTTTGCCATTGATTTCTAACGACCGGCACTCATACCATTGCAGGGAAACCAACGCAAGACGGTCTGCTGCTAAATCGCCCGCAGCTGTGTTCGAACACGATATGCGGGATTACGAACCCCTTCGTCAAATAGTCGATCTATAAAAACAATACCAAATTGGTATACAATGGAAAATGCTTGACCAAGTAAATAAACCAACATAACCAGGGGGAATCATAACAAAACCAGCGTTAGGCATTAAGATTCCAAATATCGCGCAGCTGATGACAGAGATTAAAAATCAGAAAAGGCTAGGCATTTCAGAAAAAAAATTATAAGTATCTTGTGCAATAAGTCAAAATCACTGCATGTCGGAAAGAGACTGCTTAACTATTACACATAGCATTTTCTAATGTAGTGGTTTTCAACTTTTTTTGGCCTAGGCACCCCTTCACCATATGTTCATCATGTCATTCTCCCGCCTTCCCCCTCCCTTTCGTATTTCCTCACCATAATCCCCCCCCCCCCCCCGCACAGTATAATTAACAATGGAAGCTAAATTCAATAACACATACAAGAACACGTTTTCTACATAAAACGTGAAGTGCGATTCTACGTAATTAAAACAAATTTAAGAAGAGCGAGAAGTCCATAACCGTAAAGTATGGGTGGAAAAGCAATATCAAGTAATCGGTTCTTGTATTAACGCGATCTTGAAATAATTTTATTTCCCCCTGAAAACCCTAAAATTCTCCCCTAGGGGGGAATTCCCCACCGGTTGAGAACCACTGTTCTAATATATGGCATTGAATCGTGAAAAGTGAACGACCCAATTAGGAAGAGCTTGGAAACAACAGAGATGTGGTTTCTGAGAGGTTTGTTGACTGGCAGAATAACTAACGATTGATTAGTTAGTTAGTTAGTCGACAGATCATCCTCATTGCACATCGAACCATTCAGTCCATAAGTGTTCGGATTCTCTCCTCAGTAAATCCCGCAGCGTGTAGCGGCTAACGACACCAGCTCTGTGTTGGTTTATCAATCTTCTTTGGCTTCCTGCGTAGTCTTCTTGTTTGGCCACACCTCTTTTAATTTGCTGTTCTCGCAGTCTGGGCATGGTTGTAGATTCGCAGTCATCACTTGATTCTCGCAAAAGTCTTACTTTTCGTTGTGCATTCAGAATGTACTAACGATTGATTGATATCATTGACACCTTGCCGTCTTGACAGACGATAGTTTGTAAGGGATGGAGTTATTGCCTCTCCATAGCACAAAGCCTGGACTAAAATATAGAGATCATGTGTTGCTCATGCAGCATGATCAATCTCTCGGCCTGCCTAGTTCACTCCAGAGGAAAGGTAACACCTCTACATCTGGAACAAGACAAGCTGCAGAAGCTGCCGGATCAGCAGAGCAATGATCTAATTGTCCGCCTGTCGGAGCTTCGATCCTAGACCAGCCGCCAACCAAGGATTAGGGCCTGCCATGACACTTTGTCTTTACGTTGCATTTCCTCACACCAGGGTAAGGCTTGCACCCTCCCAATTGCGCTCTTCCGTCCAAAACCGTTGGCACAATGTGGGGTGTCGGGGTTGGTAAGCGCCGCCCAACATTCGGCGCTAACAGAAAGCAGGTAGTACCGTCTACTGTTATACAGTAGCTCAGTCATATCTAAGACCTGACACAAAATTGATTGATAAGAGTTAATAAGATAAGACCTTTGTATAAAAAGGAGGCAAATAATCTGTTTGGCCATGTAGTGTGTGGTGAAGGGATTACGGACGCAGTTCGTAATCCAGCATACCGCATTCGAAACACAGCTGCGGGCGATTTGGCAGCAGACCGACTTGCGTTGGTTTTTTTTATGAAAATGGTAAATTGTTTACACTACGGCTGTCTCTCTCTCCCCCCCCCCCCGCGATATCTAGACTTAATTGTCCCCACATTTCTATGTTTTCATAGCAGACTGTTCACATATTTTTGGCTACTCAAATCCTTTTTGGCAACCCATTTTCAATTCTGCGCCACAAGCGTTTTCGCACCTGGCCAAGTCACATTTTCTGCCCCACATGGAATTATCAGGTTGTGCACTATAAGTGATAGGTCGTGTGTTTGTGTTTTTGTCGTCAGATATCTGTGTTGTCATTGACAAAGATTCCTAGAATCGAAACGTCTGTGTGTCGTACTGTATGCGTTCGTGTGTTTTTTATCTTATTTTATTATTCATTTTTATATTTATTGAGTGCTTCTGATTTCGGATTTTTCACCTGTATTTCGCGACACGTGGATCTCCTTGTAAGGTATGTGCAACGTTTGTTAATGTTTAGTTCGTTTTTTCTCGCAGGAATTTAAAATACCTATTTGTTTCCATTTCATATGAGTGCCGGTCGTTCAGAAATCAATGGTAAACTACTGAACGTAAACTTGTCAAGAGATCACAAACAGCCGAACAATGCTGGAGTTGACTGGGATGCCTTGTAAAGGATATGCAACTAACTTTTAATGTGAAGAGAGATTCGTGGAAAACGTGACAAGTGGAAAGATCAGCGGTATTATTGATTCATCATCACTGGCACCTTTCCGTCTTGACAGAAAGAAAAAGCAGCGGCTGCAGCAGGATGTAACAATATGAAATGGAAACAAATGGGTATATTAAACTCCTGCGAGAAAAAACGTACTAAACATCAAACAACGTTGCACATACCTTACAAGGAGATCCACGTATCGCGAAATACAGGTGAAAATCCGAAAGAAATCAGAAGCACTCAATAAATATAAAAAATGAATAATAAAATAAGATAAAATACACACGAACGCGTACAATACGACACACAGACGTTTCGATTCTCAGAATCCTAGTCAATGACAACACAGATAGCTAACAACGAGATACAGTAAACAACGGAAAAACACAAACACACGACCTATCACAAAGCCATGTGAGGCAGAAAAGATTACTATGCCAGCTGCGAAGGCGCTTGTGGCTGCAGAATTAAAAATGGGTTGCCAAAAAGGATTTGAGTAGCCAAAAATATGTGAACAGTCTGCTATAAAAATATAGGGATGTGAGGACAATTAGGTCTAGATATGGGGGGGGGGGGGGGGAATAGCATAGTAATAGATAGTGTAAACAATTGGGGAAGATGCCACAGTTATGTGTTGTTGTTTGTCCATCAAGAATGATGATGACCATTCATTTCATCCAGTGGGGTTGAAGGTATGGAGCAGTGGGTTCTAAGATGGCTGAAAAGGCCTATTTTGGCTCGAAATGTTCTTTGACAATGTGGGCAAGGAATGCTTGACGTTTCTGGAGGAGGATTTCCTGCAGTGGTTTTTCTGTCCTGCCTTTTCTTCACAGCTCTTGCAGTCCTGGTTGCCTCACATATGACTGCACCCTTGCGTAATGATGCACGCCACGAATTTCGGTCTCTGGCTGCAGCCTCCCAGGTGTCATGATGAATTCCAAAAGCCTTCAGTGAAATTTTCAGTGTCTTTAAAGCGTTTCCTCTGGTCACCTTGGTAGCGTTTACCACAACGCAGTTCACTGTAAAAAAAATTCGTTTAGGGAGCCTGTGATCTGGCATGCGAGTCAAGTGACCAGCCCAGCGAATCTGGTTCTTCATCAGTAGAGTGTGGATACTGGGCATGGATGCTCTTTCTGGGACTTCAGTGTCTGGAATCGTGCCTTGCCATTTAATCTTCAGTAGCTTCCTTAGGCAGACTGTGTGGAAGTGGTTTAATTTCCTAGCGTGTCGCTGATAAACAGTCCAGGTTTCACAAGCATATAGCAGTGTTGATAATACAACTGCTTTTTAGACTTTTAGCTTTGTTTGCAGGCTTATTCCAGTTCTGTCCCATACATTCTTGTACAGTCTGCCAAAGGCCGTACTGGCCTTGGAGATTCTTGCATTCACATCGTCATCAATTGTGGCAGCTTGTGACATAGTGCTGCCATGATAGGTGAATTTGTCCACAACACTTAGTCTATGATCATTCACTTTGATATTCGGCACAGTGTGATTATTCCCTGGGGCTGGTTGGTACATAACTACAGTATTCTCCAAGTTGATATTGAGCCCAAAGTTGGCACAGGCATGTGAGAAAGCTGAAACATTATGTTGCATGTCTGCCTCTGAGTTGGCATATATAGAGCAATCATCAGCAAACAGCAGTTCTCTAACGGTGTCGCTGTTAATTTTGGATTTAGCTTTCAGCCTTCTGAGATTGAATAACTTCCCATCCATACGGTAGTTGATGTCTATTCCAATGTCGTCGTTCTCGAAGGCATTCATCAGCATGGCTGAGAGCATGAGGCTGAACAGTGTTGGAGCCAGGACACATCCTTGCTTCACTCCATTGGTGACAGGAAAGGGTTCAGACAGTTCGCCATTTTTCTGTACTCTTGCCTGCATGCCATCATGAAATAGCCGCACTATATGGACAAACTTTCGTGGACAGCCATATTTTGCCATACTCTTCCACAGTCCTTCTCCGCTGACTGTATCAACAGCGTTGGTAAGGTCAATGAAAGTGGAGAACATTTCGCAGTTCTGTTCCTGACATTTCTCTTGCAGCTGCCTTGCAGCGAAAATCATGTCAACAGTTCCACGTTCTTTTCTGAAGCCACATTGACTCTCAGGAAGAATACCTTTATCGAGATGGGCTGTGAGGCGATTGAGAAGAATTCTGGCGAGTATCTTCCCTGCAATTGAAAGCAAGGAGATGCCTCGGTGGTTGTCACAGGATTGGCGGTTTCCTTTACGTTTGTAAAGTGGACTATTAACGCGTCCTTGAAATCTTGTGGCATGGTCTCGTTCACCCATATGTTTGTAAAGATTTGGTGAAGCTGCTCTGTTAGGACCGGCCCACCTGCCTTGTATATCTCTGCTGGGATGGAGTCAGGACCAGGTGCCTTGCCGCTGGAGAGTTGCTGGATGGCTTTGTTTACTTCCACTGTGGTTGGCAGGTCATCAAGTGTCTCATTGATAGGAACTTGAGGAAGGCAATTGATGGTTTCATCATCGAAGAAGGAAGTTGCATTTAAGATGTTGCTGAAATGCTCTGCCCAGCGTTGAAGGATTTCTTTCTTATCTGTGATCAATGTTCCCCCATCTGCATTGAGGAGGGGAACTATGCCTGGTGATGTAGGACCATAGACCGCTTTCAGTGAGTCGTAGAAGTTTTTCATATCATGTCTGTCAGCAAAGCCCTGAATTTCATCAGCTTTGCTGCTCAGCCAGGAGTCCCGCATGTGCCGAAGTTTCTGCTGCACTACTCTCTGAATGTTCTTGAAGGCATCTTTTTTTATGTTGACTTTGGGTCATTCAAATGTGACTTGAGGAGAAGATGTTTCTCGGCCAGCAATTGGTTGATGTCTTCGGAATTTTCATCAAACCAGTCTTTATGCTTTCGGGGGGCTGGAATAAGGATTTCCATAGCAGTGTTGTAAATTATGCCCTTTAGGGCTCTCCATTCTGTTTCTGTATCCTGTTTAGCAGCAGCATTTGGCTTGAAGCGGTCTTTCAGCATATTTTCAAACGACTGCTGCATTTTCTTGCTGTTTAGGCGGGTGACATTTAGCTTTGTTTGCATTTTCACCCCTTGAGGACGCCGTGGTGGCTTGATGTGAATGTTTATTTTTGAGACAATGAGACGATGGTCTGTCCAACATTCGGCACCACGCATGGATTTTGTCACTCGGACGTCTTGTCTGTCACTCCTCCTGACAATGACATAGTCAATGAGGTGCCAGTGTTTCGAGCGAGGGTGCATCCACGATGTCCTATTTCTCATGGGGAGACGGAAAATTGTGTTCGTAATCAGGAGATCATGTTCGGCACATGTCTGAAGGAGGCGTAGTCCATTACTGTTACAATTTCCGACTCCATGCTTTCCAATAATGCCACTCCAAGAGGTGGTGTCCGTGCCTACTCTGGCATTGAAATCTCCAAGGAGTATAAGTTTGTCTCCTTTGGGAACAGATGTTAATACATTGTGCAGGTCCTCATAGAACTTGTTCTTGACATCATCTTCGTTGGTCATAGTTGGTGCGTAGACACTCACAATGGTTGCATGCTTCCTTCCATTCAGCAGGGGCAACTTCATGGTCATGAGCCTGTCGTTTATAGCCTTTGGAAATCCAGCTAATTTGCCAACCAGAGCCGACTTAATGGCAAATCCCACACCGGATTGGCGTCTTTCCTCGCTTTTCCTTCCACTCCAGAAAAATGTGTAGCCGGCACCTATTTCACAGATTTGGCCTTCTTCTGTAAGTCGTGTCTCGCTCAAGGCTGCAATGTCGATGTTGTACCTGCCCAGCTCTCTCCCAATCAGTGCTGTTCGTCTCTCTGGACCCGACGCGCCGTCTCTGTCAAGTAGGGTGCGTACATTCCAAGTTCCAATTGTTTACTCTTTTAGCTTTGCTTGTTTTATCTTTCTTTGTATGTCGACCGCAGTTATGGGTACCCACCAACCGCGGCTAGCTGGTTAGGTAGTGATGGAGCAGACAATGTTTAAGGCACCTTTTCTAGCCCTTTCCTCATGCTATGGAGGTGAGCAGTGTGTTCATATAGAGAGCTGCTCAGTCGCTCAGGGAGCTGCCGAATCCCACTGCTGCTCCGGTCAGTAGAAGAAGACCATATGGCCTGAGCCGCCTGTGTGCAGGTCTGCGACTACGGCTGCCAGCGTACCCACGCCTGCCGCTTCGCCGCTCGCCCATCGCCACAGGGCTTGAAGGTGATATATGACGTTGGATGAAGAATGACTTGCGCGATGACTTGGATTAAAGTGAGGAAGAGTTGCACAATTCGTCGACCTCACTCTCTCGCCTGAGTCCATCTGAGTCCAGTGGCAAGACAAGTCGAGACGACTGGAGACGAATACAGGTGCAGTGGATGACCAGGGCGCTCTACGTGCCTTGCCGTGCTCATTACGTCCACAACGCTATGCAAGTAAACGCCGTCTTGCCCTTTGAATCAGGAATGATTTCTTCCGCGCAGTCTGCCGAATCCTGTCTTCACATGCTGGGTAGGCATACCCTAGTTTACCTCTTGGTTTGACACCAAATCGGATACCCATGCCTGGTTTAGCCAGCCTCTAACAGCTGTTGCCCGGGGGGGGGGGGGGGTGGCCGCTGTCGCATGCTGACAGCTACTAGGAGCCACAGGCACGAGCTGGGTGTCAGGCTTGGACCAGTGGGGGATGGGTCCTGAAAAGGACATGAGAGTCATCCTTACCAAAGGTGCTACCAATGCCTGACACCCCGTACCCCCCAAGTTATACCGCCACAGTTATACCGTAACGTCCACAACAGTATTAATACCTGCTTGATTAATACATATCTTGACAGACGATAGTTTGGTACATTATGCTTCAAAAAGGCTTAATAACTACAAGCCATGGCGGTGGCGAGTGTGGCTGATAAGGCCAGTTCGTGATGTGAATGTTTGTCCACTGTGGGTGTATGTGATAACATGGTCACTTCCACCATCATGCACCATCTTACGTCTCTCACGCTCTGTGTGTGCTTTTTCTGCAATAAATTTCTCCTTTGTCTTTATTCCATTTCTGATAGTTGCCCTCCATGCATCACGTTCAGCGGCGACGTGCTCCCAATGTGCATTACCAATGCCTGTATCAATCATGTCCCACTTACACACATCTTTGTATCATAGTAGAGGTCGACCCTGAGATCTCTTACCCATCTGTAATTACCCCAAAAATATGTCCGTTGGTATTCTACCAATATCCATCCTCCTAACGATTATTGATTATTGATTCAGTACACCGAAAAATCAGATACTCAAACTTCTATCTTTGTAAGCATGGACACTAACCACAACGTCACCACAGCTACAATGCACATATCACCATTATCATCATGACAATAAGTGTGGATGGCCATTCTGTTTCCTATTTGTCTCTCTCTATCTGTCTTTATATCTACCCATCCATCCATATACCCACCCACCCGTCCATTCTCACATCCACTCTAACCCATCTGTCTATCTATAATCTATCTATATATCTGTCTGTCTGTCTTTATAGATCTATTCTATCTGTCTATCTGCCCATCTATCTATCCAAAGACGTATATCTGATCTGTCCCTGCATACAACCTAGTCATTTAACAAGCAAGTCAGACTACAACCACGACAAAAAGGAAGCTAACTAAACACACAAACAATCCAAACACAAAAAATAAATCAGTGATTCATATTTATTTCTCTTATATACACAAGCACAAGAGTATTCAGAACTGAGGCGCCATACAATCTGGTTGTTGTCTCAACCGACTCTCTCTACAAGTACAAAAATAACCTACTTGAGTACAATATAAAAAAAGAAGGTAATAGGACAGAAGAAGAGGTAGTAAGATAATACAGGACAATTACAACAGGATGGAATAATTAACGGGGAATAAATACTACAGTAGACGACTTTCATATACAGTTTACAAGGAACACCATGACATGAAAGTAATACATAACAATACGATAATACCCAGACTCAGTCTGGTAGATCCTTTCTATAAAATAATAAATATTCATATAATACATTGCAATCAGATCATTTGATAACAATCTTTGTCTAGAATGCTGGTGCATCGTAGTGGTGTTTCTTTAACTATCGTAGACGCAATGTGTTAAGTACATATATGTAGTTACCTCCCAGTGCGGTTAATATACTATATACTATAGCTTTCATTTTTATGATGCCTCGTGTGTTATCTAGTCTCTACTTCTGTCTTCACCATCTATGAGTGCAAAACAACACATGTGAATTTATTTATTAGCAAATAGTGTTTGCTATACAGGTTATATAGTTTTAATTATAGAAAACTTACAGGTTTCTGATGATTAGTTATGGGTGAATCTTATCTGAAAGAATTCACTACAGTCTTTGAGAACTAATTGTGGTTAAATTATTTTTCATGGATAAATGACAGTGAAGTAGAAAGTTACAGGGCTAAATGTGAGTGATATATAATTTTAGTAGTAATTGAGGACTCGCTATAAGGGAGGTTAAAAATGAAGATAACTTTGTTTGCAGTTGTAACTGAGAACTCTCTATGGGTTAGGTTAAATATGAAGAGAATTGTGTGTCTAGAGTAGTAACTGAGGACTCTCTGTGAGTGATGTTAAATCTGAAGTGACTAGCTGTGTCTGGTGTAGTAATTGAGAACTCTCTGTGGGGAATGTTAAAACTTAAGTAACTGGCTGTGTCTGGTGTAGTAATTGAGAACTCTCTGTGGGGAATGTTAAAACTTAAGTGACCGGGTATGTCTAAGAACAACTTCAAGGAAGTGCAACAGGTATATCACAGAGCTGATAATAAAAATTCATTTCTTTAAAACAGTAACAAACATAAACATGTTAGGATCTTTCAGAATATACAATGCTCTGACATAAACAAATGCAATAAAGAAACATTCTGATACACATTTGTCAAATATTAATGGCACTTTGATTTCTTCTCCTCTATAAAGATCTACTACTATAATAAATAGAAAACAATGAAGTGTGCACAATGACATATACATGTACATAGTAGTAAGAAATAAAACATGATCTCCAGTTTAATGCATAATATTCATTATAACAATCAACACACAATCCAAAATAATTTGCAGAAGAAAATATGTGCAGCATGTTTTCATTTTCTGTAAGTGATTTCAGTGAAAAATATTTTGCAGAAAATATTTGACAGTAACTTTCAGTACTTGTCTATCTGTAAATAATATTCTTGCAGTCAGTTTCAATATTCAATAAATCCTTTTTCTGTAATTGTTTTACAGTTGAGACTGTCAACAAAATGTGTATATTATATTGGACTAATATATATTAGATCTTACTATTAAATTACTGTAGAGAATATGTAATGTGAATGGATGCAACTGTTGCAAACTGAAAGTCAATAACTATAAATACTATACGAAGGTGTCAAAATAAAGCATTGCTCCATCAATATCCAGATCACAGAGCATGACGTCACAGACATTAAAGAAGACAGCCATTAAAGAAGTCATCATTAAACTTATCACAGATAACTACAGAATCAAGTTCAGCCAGCAAGCACAGTGCTCCAACCATAGACCAAATAGGCGCAGAGAAATGTTAAACAACCGGGAATATAGGGACAGTCGTTACATCAACTGGGGTACAGACAGATGTTACAACAACCTAGATATACAGACAGATGTTACATTAACTGTGATAAACATAGATATTAACATCTTTGCAACAACTGGGATACACACAGATATCATAACAACCAGCATACACACAGATGTTACAATAACTTGAAAATACAAAAGACGTTACATTATCTGGGATACAGACAGAGGTCACATCAACGGGATACAGACAAACTTTACATCAACAGGGATACACACAGATGATAAATCAACCAGGAAGTATACATCTGTGTTTATCAAACTGTCACTTGCCTTTCAAGAGTAACATTTCTACACACAGCTAACATTTAAATAGACATTAACATTTAATGAATGCTAACATATAAAAGTGAACATTTACACAGACAAATAACATTATTACAAATGGTTAGCATAATGGTAATAATAGCTAAGTTTTATGCCAGAGTTAACATCCAATAAATGTATAAACCCCAACGTAATAATTCATAGGAAAGTAGATATTTATAGAGACAGGAAACATCAATATATCTTATAATACTTACACAAAATGTTACTTTTATCAGGAATTTGACATTTATGTAGCAATGAAAATGTTCATGTTTGTTAATGGAGTGTCATGAATTTTGTGAATTATCATAATTAACATGTATATATTAATGATCATGCATTCATCCGATTTTGTGTGTGTATTGCATTCACCTGCTCTGAACTTAAGCCTAGTCCATACACGTGATACTTTGTTTAGTGTACTGGACTGATTTTTGCATGTGGGTTAGCTTTCCTACTGCCAGTGTTCCTCGCAATCGGGCAAGTCCACTCCAACTTCAGAGGTACTTTTAATATACATCCCCATGTCAAGGATGAGAAGTCAACATATTAGTCTAACTGACAGGTGTGGGGCCTGTACCTGATATGTCGGCATCACCACACAGGGTGTTTAAGAACATGTCTCTTATCCATTCGCCCATACAGACCTCCGTTAATTAAATAATATAAAAATAAATTAATAAATAATATGCCAAAATAGTAACTAGAAATTTGTATCAACAACATAAAGGATATCAGTTTCCCAAAACTAAAATTGTTATAATAAGACCCTAATTTTCCTAAAATAAGACACTCCAGTATTTTGTAATGGCAAAAGTAATCCATCATCCAGTGCATCTCTGCAGGGAAGGTTGGCAGCTAAGAATCTCCACTAGTAGATTATGTTAAGTTGTATCCTGACCCTATCTTGATGGTATCTGTCCATTACTACATATGATGTCTTGCAGCTCTTTTTCCTTCAATTTGAACATGGTTTTCAGTAGATTCTTATGCCACTTGATGTGACTGAGCACACTGTCGTTCTGATTTTCACTTTCTTCAACAGGACTGTTTGTTTTATCTTGAGTTCTTCTGGAAGTTTGGGCATATAATAAAAGTATTATAGTAAGATAAACATTCACAATACAAAGGTTTTAAAAGTGAAACAGAAAAAACAGACAGAATAGTATAACTGTGGTGTGAAGTATTGACACATTTTATATGAACAAATCACCAAACACATACACGAGCACCACACATATACACCAGTACAACTAGTCATCTTAAGAAAATTATGGTTATAGAGTAACCAATAAACAGATCATGTGGTGTTAAATATAGAATGAGTTAAGACACTTGCAGGGATGATTGTCATTGCCTGATCAGTATATTATGAATTACATGGTACAATACATTGGGAGCATTACAAGTGTTTGGTTCATATCTGCCCAGAAGGACTAAACGGCTCTGAATCGTGGACTTCAACTAAACAGGTTGAAAAAAGAAGCTTCTGAGATGTGACATTATCACAGGATGCAAAGAAAACAGTTCAAACAAACAAGTTCTTAAAGACACCGGTTAAAAAGGCAACTAGTGACAAGTAGACACAGTTGTATACTGAGTTGGTGTAGTACAATATGAGATATTGTTATCCACTAATGATAGTATAAGGAATATTTCAGGAGAAAATAAAGACATTAAAACAGCAATAACATTACACAGGTAAGCAAGAAAGTTAGGACTTGGCTTAAATGGGGCTCAAGAATAGGGTACGGTAGAGTGACATGAATAGATGGCTTCATCTCCAGAATTAGAACAAAGAGTGATGATGATGCTTACTGTTGCATAATAGTTACAATAAGTTACTGTTGTATGTGTGACGAGTTGTTTCATATAGTATAAGTTTGTGACATTTTATTGTTATTAACAGTTAACCTGTTAGTTACACATAAGCTATAAATATTTCCAATAATTTCCTTGGGAATGATGTTACTCTCATCTTACAGTATTTGCATTAGAGGTGTTTAGTAAAAATCATCAGTAGCTTGCAATCACTGAAGACAAATCAGCTTGCAATCACTGAATATATATCTTATATATTAACTTGTAATAACTGAAGATACAAAAGCTTGCAATCACTGAAGATACATTAACTTGCAATCACTGAAGATAAATTAACTTTCAATTGCTGAAGATACATTAACTTGCATTCACTGAAGGTACATTAATGCAAAGTCACCAAATGGCTACATTATGTTGCAGTTATTTATGCTTTGGAATGATCTCCCCTTGCATCAGATCTATTGCCATTGCTAAAATTTTGAATTGACAACATTAAACAGAAGAACAGACAAGTGTAAATAATTGCAACGTAAAAAGGAATGTTCAGTATTGATAATGTAGACAAGGCAATGTCTAAGGCAACAGAACATACACAGTTAAAGAACAACAGGCTGGCATAGATGAGTGTTGCATAACATTGGACACACAACAAAATATGTCAATGTTTAGGTTCGAAACTTGTGCCAAAGATTCTCTTTGACTGTTAATTAAGAAAAATATATACTTTGTATAGTTTAGATGCTCTTATAAAAAAGCTGAAATAAATAAATTATGAAATTGTGACAGAGAAAAGATAAATAGTTTGCATTTAATATGTGATTCTGAAATTATAGTTATCCCAAACATGTTTCCAATGATGTTCTTTCTTTGTTGTTCAACAGTGAAATAATAGCATGTTTACATTATGTGTTAAGCAAACAAAAATACTAATCAAATAAAACTACAGAATAAATTATCCTTGTCTACCTCAGATCAGATCAAATAATGCTAAACAAATTACTTTGCTTGCTATAAATACATGAAACATATAAAAACATTACCTCGATTGTGTCTGCTACAGATCAGACAAAACATACAAAACAAGCCATTGTATCTGCTGTAGATCATTTCAAACATATAAACACATGACCACGATTGTTTCTGTTACAGATCAGACAAAACATACAAAACAAGCCATTGTATCTGCTGTAGATCATTTCAAACATATAAACACATTACCACGATTGTTTCTGTTACAGATTAGTCAAAACATACAAAATGAAAAATTATGTCTGCTACAGAACATTTTATACATACAAAACAAGCCAGTGAAGCTGTTACTGATTAGTCAAAACAGATGAAATAAACCATTGTGTCTGCTACAGATCAGTTCATGTATACAAAACAAACCATTGTATCTGATACACACCCATCAAAGCATACAAAACAAATCATTGTATCTGATTCATAGTAGTCAAAACATACAAAGTAAACCATTGCATCTGCTGCAGATCAGATTAAACATTCAGAACAAACTTTCATGATTCTATCAAGTCAGTATTTATCAACATTGTTCTCTAGCCTCTTACTGGAACAGAGTATCAGTTACTACAGTTTATTATCTTTCTGGAACCCTGGATCCAAACATTATCAGTGCCTATTTCTTACTGAAATCTGAATTTTAAAACCTTTACTTGAGAATTTGGGAAATTTGGACTGACCAATCCTTAAGCAGTTCACATTTTAGGATGCTTACTGTAGACAAGGACAATTATAAACAATTCCACGTGCTTGTTTACATTGACACAATCAGTACTTATAATTTGTCTGTAAATATGTGATGTATTGGTATCACAAAGTCTGTTCAAAATTAAACCAATTTCGCACTGAAAAAAAAAAGAAGGTGAAAAATTACAAACCAAAATAAATAATAAACATAGCAATAACTGATTGAGTAGATGCCAAACTTGATAAAAGTGAAAATAATGATGACAGATAATAAGATGTAATGACTATAATGTGAGAACCTATTTTGTTAAAACTGTGGAGGCATTTCAAGACATTCATTTCAACACACTGATTATAATTACCTTACACAAAGCAATATGGACAGTAACAAGTTTAGGACTGTTGTTTTATACCAAGAAGTGTGTTGGGTGTATGATGTCAGCCTCATATTGTTATAGACACATGTCTACTTGATGGGTGATATGGCCAGTATCACTGCCAGCTGCCTTTACATCCCAGAATCTTTCCTAGTGATACTTTTAGACTGGGTTGACATGGGAGCCAAATTTATCTTTAAAAAATCCCAAAATGATGTGGATTCAATCATATGACCATCAGTGTGGTAAGCAAGTGTGCTAGATATAATGCTTAAAGAAAACAGTATGGTCCAGTTATAAATACTAATATTTAGCCAATTATTTGAATACAACATTGGTAGCCAACATCTAATAAGAAAAGAGAATACTTGGTGCACAACTGAATCAATGTCAATTTACAGTTGCTTTAAGTGAAAACCAATTCAGCAACAAGAAAATTTATTAGTTATGTGTCCAAGTGGAGAGAGAAACAAGCAATGGAGCCTGTCAATCAAGACTGATGACTCCATCAGAGGTGCAGAGCAACATCACAGACTGACTGAGGCACACAGTGGAGAAGACTGCATGGTGACATGAGACACTCAAGATGGAGGATCAACTTTATAAGAAATACAGAGGGGATGAATGTTAATGAATAAGGAGGATGAGGAAATGGAGAGGAGAAGTAGATGTGCGAAAAGGAGGGGAGAGACTAGGAGAAGAAGAATATGAGAAGAAAAGGAAGAAGAAAAAGCAGCAGAAGAAGAAGTTGCAACAATAGGAGGAGAATGATGGTGGGGGTGGGGGGGGGGGAGGATGAGGAGTGGGGCATGGAGAATGTCACTGAGAAGTATGAAGAATGTGATGATCACAACTCTTCAATACCATTAATTCACCAGAAGTCCAAACCATATATTCTAATCTGATCTTCATATCTATCAATTCATTTCTACTGTAGACAGTAGTACCATAATGGCTTGTCTGCTTGCTTACCAAGGGTGGGCTCCTAGAGTTTAAACCAAAATATCTGGGTTAGGTATGTTTCCACCTTGAACTGCTCTGAGTGAGTTGGAGTATATATTGCAAAAATGGTAACAGAGGTTTGTCTGGGTAGGAATGATGGCACAGAAGAGAGTGGATCCCCTCACTTCATTATGCTGTGACTTAATATAAATAACAATCATTGGTCCCAAAGCAGCTTTTTCCTATTGGTCTGTGATGTGATAGGGTCGTCACACTTCACAGTCCTGAATGCAAGCAGGAATAGTTGGCCAGTCTTTGCCAGGCTTAATATATGTGAAGGCCTAATACCTTCCCATCTTTACAATATATGTCATTGGGTAACTAATGTCTCTAGTATTTTATACATAATATGTAATACGACAGAAAACAGAACAAATGCCATATGTGGAATTTACAGAACATATAGAATTCAGCTGTGTGGTCACATGACAAGAATGACTTCAAATCTACTGGCTGTTTAAATAAACAATACAAGTATGATGGTAGTGGAACAAGTGGAAGACAGAAAAAAGATGCATTGATGTGTTAAAGAGACTAGGGAAACATGGACTGACTATGGCATTGACTACTAGAAATGTGATAAGACTTCAACTGAGGTTCAACCAACTGGTGAAAGAGGTAAATAATGTCTTATTCCTATAGGTAGATAAAAGTAAGCAAATTATGAATGTTCAATTCAACACTAATCCATACTGCACCAGATCGCTCTTATCTGTCGGTTGCTCCACCCCCCCCCCTACCATGCCTACCTGAGGACTTCCAGGACATCAACCTGGTCCATTGCTGTCCACTTTGGCCTGACCCATATTCAGTTTCTTAATTTCCCTTGACCCACATGACCTGGACAAAAATGAAGCTGACTCATTATATTAAAGTAACAGCTGCCCAGGACAGAAGGATAAATCTGGCACTAAAGATAGTTTATGTGGGGCAGTTTACAGGACAAACATTCCTTTATAATACTTTATTTATAAAAGTAGATGATTTAAAAATATATAATGCAACTCAGACTCTAAAAAGGATTCTTATAAGACATAACATTTGCAAAATCTAATAATAGATCTAACTGAAACAAATATTTGCAAAAACTAATGAAAACTAACATGTCCATTCATAAACAAAATATTTTGTTTTGCTGTCAATAATGACATGGACCATAAGGAATGTATGTCATGCTTGCATATAAATATGTGTGGGTCTAGAAACAAGTGTTGAATCAAGGTCATGTTCATGTAACAATTTGCTATATGGATATGAGATACTACAGCTTTCACATATAACAGGTCATGACATTATGATGCGGGGTGACCAGTGTACAGCCTGGCCACATATTTCTTCTCCAACCTACAGTAGGTCAAACACCTATTTGATGAACTGGTACATGACTACAATGCTGGACCTGATTGTAACCAGGTAAATGGCTCTACAAAATGCAAACTCTTTAAGCGCCTGCGCTGTAGGCATTCTTTGCTATAAGCATTAATAAAGATAATACAGTGTAAGTAAAGACAATTTACAAGAGAATGAATAATATATCAGAAGTTACCCCAAGATGTGTATTCATCTAACCTGTACATGTCATTGTTTACTGGCCATTATCTGCAAGTCTTCACAATGTTTTGGTGGTATTGGATGTTTATGGTATGCACCAATTTTTCCATATTAATAAAGAACATATGCTGTTTTCTTCTTTTGTTCCACATTCTTCTTCTTCTTCCTGCTTTCCTAATTTAGATGTTTGGGGTTGACAAGACACTGGTGATCATGAATTCAAGAATTCATCTGATGTTTTTATCAAGTTGATGTTGTTTAAATTAATAAAATAACATTTGTTGTTCTTCTGTATAAACTTTCCAAATACAAAATTACATCTTTATATGCCTTCCTGCTATTCTTTCACATGTTTTCCCCAAAAGGCTCAGGTCTTCTGTTTTCTTCTTGTGATCACCTCTGTGATATTTATGCTGCCAGGAGAGTTCTCGTGATAAACTTACCAGTTATTTTAGTTCCTCTGTAGTTCCATACAGCTTGGAGTTGTGTTTATTCAGTGGTCCGGTATATCTTTATACCCTCACTGTAAGGAGGACAATCCTGCAGAGCGTGTTCAGCAGTTTACATGCTTTGTGTGCATGGTGGTGAGACAAAGAGACAATGTCTGTCCATATATTTTCTCACAGTATCATATCCCATCCTGAAGTGCAGAATGGCAACCTGTCCCTGCTTGTGATCACTGATTTGATTCTGTACCTTCTTGATAGCATGTATAATTCTTCTTTCTTAAATTATGAAACTTTTTTATCTTCTTACTCACATTCTCCTCCAGTATTTGCCGATCGAACTATCTAAACACGGAAATCACAAGCAATATTTTGCATGATTTAAACGAGCAAAATATATTTTGTGCTTCTATATTTAAATTTACTCAGGGAATCCATTGTTTTGAAGATTGGACTATCTCTAAAATATCAAGAAACAAATTCCTTTGTGTTATCTGTTTTTATTCTTTTGTTGTTCCATTGATAAAGACTGTGGACAAAACTGTTGCCAGCATCTGTATGTGTGTTTTCCCATTTGTTGACCTTCTTAGTCATATTTTATGTTTTTATTTGGTCTGTCTTTTCACAAGTTTATCTGCCTGTTCATAATATGGGAAACTAAGTAGAATTTCTATCTCTCTCATCAAGTGCTAGTTGCATTTCAAATTGCATGTGACCAGAACAAAGTATACTAGGTGACAAGTACCCCTGTGTTAATATATCATATGACAGGTCACCCTGCATTAGGACAAATAAATGAAGGATCTGACATGGGGACTTATCTTACATCATAAACAAATATAACCAAATGCACTGATGAGGTGAAACAAATTTATCAACATGGCACATAATATGTAAATAAATAAGTAGAATACATAAATAGTTGTCTCAGATCATTGCAGGAAATTGTAAATTATATAATAATTTTATTTTAGTGGCAAAATTGTTTAAATTAGAACAAAAGACATCAACAATTCACCAGGCACAAAATGTTTATGTTGCCAAAATGGCTTACAAAAAAATAATATGTCTATCTGCATGGCATTTTGCTGATACAATCATTCATTCATTCATTCATTCACAGTGTGCATTCTTCTACTACATTGATTGCCTATTTACTCTGCTTGGACAAGTCAAGTGTGAAAGATTCTTTTATAACATCTTGTGGGCACGTTAACAATCTTTCGTGGGTTAGAAATTGCCAACTGCAAGTCTTGCAGATCGATGCCTTGGGAAAGCACTAAAATTTGAAAACCCACTCGCAACACAATACTTATAAATTGCATGGATATTGGTACAAACATGCTTTAATCCTTGCTGGTGCTATAGAATTAATGCACTGAGCTGAGAATCTTCATGTGTGATCTGAGGACAGATGTTGGAGGACTATAGGAATATTTTAGAGTGCTGTGATAATGGTCTTGAAATCTCACTAATATGATTATTTATTATTTTACTATAAATACTTTGTGGGATGGTGTGAAAATCTGCTTCAAAAACAAGAAGTAAATCTCAAATAGTGCTCACAGAGCTCTGAAAGATACTTTTTTTTCAGATCAACCCAATGATGTCACATCCGCTTCTTTCCTCCCCCAATCATTGGGTAGTGAATCAAATGTCTAGTCTTCTCATATAAGGGCTATACATAAGAAGTGAAGTGTGAAGAGGTTAAGAATCCCTTGGAAATGATAAAGAGTAGATTAATAAATTGGCAGTATAAACATAGCCTATTCTATAACATAGTACTGACAGTATGTGGTAAAGTGAGAAGGCAAATGTGATATGTGATCCTGAAACAATGCTATGCTGGAAATGGATGCATCAGCACCAAGGAACAAATATTTGCTGGTTTGCTGCTAAAAAAGCCACACACAAAAGTGAAAGAAACTAGCCTTTTTAGAATGACAAAGAAAATGGAAAATTAGCAGACAATTGAAGAATTATATGGAAGCTGTGGAGATGTGCTTTTATTGAAGACTGATAAGAAGACTGTGGTAGGATAGAAAGAGAAATGAAGATATCTTGAAAGAAATTCGCTCACAAAGAGTACTGGCTGCTACTCACACCAGAAGAAGAGTCCACAGTCTTTGGGCACGTCATGAGAAGATAGTTTAGTTTAGTTTAGTCGATGGATCAACATCACGGCACCCGAGTGTAACCCATAAGTGCTCCGTTCTTCTCCTAACTCAAAGATGAATGTGGAGAAACTCAGCTCAGTGCACGAACTCCGTAGCACCGGCGAGGATACTGAAATACTTTGGGTAGATTTTTAATTCGAAATTTTGCCCGGGCAGCGCTGTTAGGCTACTCTTTTTTCGATTTATAACTGCCAAGGTATATTTTACGTGCGCAGCAATGCACACGGGCTTCCGATCTCACTACCCAGAGACCAGGGGCAATTTTATTACTAAAAGTCCACATAAATCCCTGGTCCTCACCGGGGCTTGAACCCGGGACTTCCAGTACTCGAGGCGGACACCATACCTCGAGACCATGCATCCCCCGTAATAAGAAGAGGAAAGCTGGAGTATTTTGCCACACTGGGAAAGCTGAGGGGAGGGGAGGCAGAGGAAGACCAAGAAAGGAGATGCTGGACAGTTTGATATCATCGCTTGGAGGAAAATCAGTATCATGGAGTATAGGCAGCACACGAGACAGAAGGGTGTGGACAGACTTGATCACCAACATCACACGGGATGAACTATAAGAAGCATAACATTAAAAGGCAGCTTAGCAGTTCATAAATTAGCGACAACTGTGATTAAACAGTCCTAACCTTCCCCATGAGAGACACAGCAGCATAATGGCCAGATGCTTGCATGATGGTCCAATGAGAGACACAGCAGCATAGTGGCCAGACGCTTGCCTGCTGGTCCAATGAGAGACACAGTAGCCATAGGGGCCAGATGCTTGCCTGCAGGTCTTATGAGAGACACAGGAACATAGTGGCCGGACGCTTGCCTGCCGGTCCAATGAGAGACACACGAACATAGTGACCAGACGCTTGCCTGTTGGTCCAATGAGAGACACAGTAGCATATTGGCCAGACACTTGCCTGCCAGCCGGTCCAATGAGAGACACATCAGCATAGTGGCCGGATGCTTGACTGCTTATCTAATGTTTATGGGTTCGATTGACATAGGGCCGAATTTTTTTTTTTTCTTTTAACCTGACCAGCACTACAGGTCGACCCAGCCTAAAATTGGTACCAGAGGAATTATCTTGGGAATTAACAGTGGACAGCATGATACTGACCACATCACCCACCAAGTGCCATTTGGTCTATACAATTATTTGTCTAGCAACAAATGCCCAATGTTCCTTAAGGCATGCAAACAGATTCTTTACTTTACTTTACTTTACTTTACTTTACTTTACTGAAACATCCCAACAATTCATCATGTGCCTTACCAACTGTCATAGAAACATAAAGTCGAGAGGATCGACTTCATTGCCCCGGGTTTTATCCCATATGGCTCGGTCTCTTTCCGCAGGGTGCCTTTCTGAGAGCATCGCACAAAGCAAGAACTCTGTAGCTGCGGCGACGACCCCCAGGAGTCTCCAAGTAAAAATGCACTCGTGAATCAAAAGACGTAGCCCGGAATCGAACCCACGACCTTCGAGAGCGAGGCAAACGGCTTGACCACTTCGGCACGGAGACTCCTGTCTCCTTTTTTAAACTGTCATAGACGTTCTTGCATCTCCATAGATCTCCGTCCCTGATGTTCTGGATCATTGCTATTAATGGTATTGCTCCATGTCACCGTCCCAGTCCATTCATCATAACTTCTGCCGGTCTGCCTTTGCCTCTTCTATGACTGATCTTTCCAAACATCACAATGTTCTCCGATGTCTCTCTTCTCATTATAGAGGTTTCATAGACAACTGTCATATCATGTCAATTTATTTAACCCAAAGACTAATATGAAGTGTTTTTTTTTTTAAAACATGTCATGCCACCGTACATCTAACTTTGTTAATGGGTATAAATGCATTCTTTGGCCATCTACAAAAGAGATTTACACATAGTCAACTGCCATGTCATGTAAGGTTATACGTTCCAAACTCTAGACTGAAGTTTTTTAAGCATGTCATTCCATCATAAGTTTAACATGCAACTATCTATAAATCTACTTTTGGGACATTAATATGGTGGT
This sequence comes from Cepaea nemoralis, assembly GCA_014155875.1. Taxonomy (NCBI): domain Eukaryota; kingdom Metazoa; phylum Mollusca; class Gastropoda; order Stylommatophora; family Helicidae; genus Cepaea; species Cepaea nemoralis. Next base: position 454,067 of record JACEFZ010000464.1, read on the forward strand.
TTCCACAACCAGATACGAGATGCCACACATTGTTAACCAGCATAGTTTAATCTTGAAACAGTAGCCCAGTTTGTTGAGCTGCAACAATAAATATAATCGGGCGCAGAATAGTTTACAATAAGAAACACTATGATGGCCAAATGTAGCATAACAATCTTAGTGATAGCAGAAGACAGCTGAACAAGTGACTCCATGATTATAAATCCATGTTTGAGTGCCTCTTCATGTGCAAGGCCAGGTGGTCACTTCTGGAGAAACACCTCGGGCAGAAACGACACTGAAACGGTTTGGCGCCAGTGTGCTTTCTGTAGTGACGGGTCAGCTCATCAGATCTGGCAAATCTCCATTCACATCCCTCCCATGTGCATTTATATGGTTTTTCACCTGATAATGAACAAAACAATGGTTAAGAGTTAGTCAGACATTCCAGCCGCTCAAGTGGCTTCACATTATAAATGTATGTTTTTATTTGATATAAACAATGAGCAGACCAGGTGAAAAAACATCTAATGGATGTGGAAATATGGTCTCTGAGAAAATTGCAAAGAATACCATGGACCGACAGAAAAACCAATGAGCAAGTGCTACAAGAAACAAAATAAAAAACCGTAAACTGATTAGAGAATTTAGACGTAGGCAGTCACTATTTTTGGATACGTTATGAGATGAAGTAAATTGAAGGACTTGGTGACAACTGGCAAGATCGAGGGGAAAATAACAAGGGGAAGGCAGAGAAGTAAATACCTGGATGGCTAGGCCACGTGGCATGGTTGAGACAAAAACACATAGCTGATCCACGACTCTGGTGATTGTGTGAGATGGCGAAACATGACCGCCCACTCTTATTGGCATGGCACATGATGATGATGATGATGAACAACAATTTATGTGTGACTATGTGAACACTTTATGTCAGCATAATTATGTGAACACCTCATGTTAGTAATGTTAAAAAATGATTCAAATTCACATCTAGGTGGATATTTTAAAATTTCCCTGGAACCTAAACAATTGTATGCATGTAATGAATGAATCACCAAGAAATGAGAAGTAGACGGTCACAAGTAATCAAACAGACGTTGCGGCTAAAACCTTCATCGGCACAGAAAAACAAAAACAAATACAAACCAACACATCAACATGAAATATACTACATGAAAATATAAACATAAACGTTGATGTGTAATTGATCTCTCAGTAATGTAATATATTCCAGAGTATGCATGTAAAACCCGGATGATACTTCGTAGTGCTACCATCAGCTATCATTTTCCAAACTCTTTTCTAACCTCCAGGTTTCATAAAAGAAAACATGAAACTGCGCAAAAATGTTATCAAAGTACAAACAATGCTCAATTTCCTTATTGACTCAATAAACCAATACACACACGGGAGCTGCATGCTGATACCTCTGAGGTAATAACAGCACTAAAGTGTGTTAATATCTATTGAACAACACCAACGAAAGATCAGCTTGGAAAGAAAACACATGCCACAACCATCACATCCGTCATGATAACTAACCTGCAATACAATTTACTATACAAATACAAGTAAATTATAGTGGTACTTATAGAGCAGATAGCAGGGACAGGTAGAGAGTAACAACATGTGTGGGTTAAATTTTGACTGATGTAGCTACTTACAATTGTTGCTGAGTATGCTTGGGATGACATGTTAATATCACACCAAAAGGTTATACAACTAGTTCGGCTATTTCAAGCTATTACATATAGATCCAAAGGATTCTTCTTTTTTTTGGTTCTCATATTTCTTCATTGTTTTTTTTTTCTTTTCAGCCATCTTTCACAGTTTCCTTTCCTTCTTATTTCTTTCTTCTTTATACTTCTCTGCCTTCTCTTTTCCCATCCGACTTAATTTTTTTTTCCTTCTTAATTAATCACCTTAGGATTTCTTAATAAAAATCACTATAAAATCAAGCTATCATTCCTGAATATAACTCAGAAGTGTGAGGCTACAATCACTGTAATATTTCTCAATGAAACTCTCCAGTGTCAGAATATAATCGTGTATAGTTATTCAATAAAACTCACCAGTGTGATAATATAAAACCTTAATATTTCTTAAAACATCACATCAGTGTGAAAATATAATCACTTGTCTATTTCTTAATAAAACTTACCAATATAAGAATATAGTAACTTGTAAATTTCTCAATAAAACTTACCAGTGTGAGTACGTAAGTGTGCTTTCAAATGTGAGCTTTTTGTGTAGATTTTCCTGCAGCCATTGTACGGGCATTTGTGAATCCGCCGCCTACTATCTGGACTAACTTCAACTTTTGTCCGCTGACCTAATGGTGGCACTGGAGGTCTCTGGGATACATTTTGTGAAGAATGGGACCCTGATACAAGGGATGTTGAGTGACCCGGTGAAATCTGTACATTATGATGATGTTGTGGGTGCTGCGGATGTTGCAATGCACGAAATTTTGCAGTATCGGCTGAGCTAAGCATGAGTTTATGTTTCTGAGCAAAGTCTGCTGAATATGGTCGAACAGACTCTGTTCTCCCTGATTGAGCAACAAGCTTCAAGGCGAAAGGATCGTTGGATTTGTACTTAGATGGCGATATAGGTGGATCACTGATATTACTGTCCCAGGAAACTCTACTGCACGATGAACTAAAACTGTTCAGACTGACGGTATCCGAAAGTCTATCTGACAATATATCGCTGATATTCAGCTTGGCCAATGCTTCCAACCGGTCACAATGTTCCACTTCTTCATCCGACTCACTGTCATCATCACAATCATGGATCTCATCACAGATGTCTGGTATATCATCAGGATCTATTTCTGAGTCTGGAACTTCGGAATCTGTACATTCAGTAGCACCATGGCTACTGAATGGTGAACAAGAACTCTCATCAGTTAGACCCATCCTATGCTCAGCGGTGCTTACAGCATTTAAACTGTGTTCTGTACAGGAGCTGTCAGCCAGTTCGTACGTGTCATCATTGCTAGAGATTTCTGTGCTGGAGTGCTTCCACAAGGCATTGTGAGGGTTCTTCAGCTGATGAGAGAGCTTCTTAAAGGAAGTCAGCTTGGGCTCATTCTTCAAATATCGCTCCATCTCCAGACAGTTCTGTTGAAGAATAAACAAACCATTATATATAAGACTAATCTCATATTAAGTTTTCTTGGCAATATAAAACTAATCACATATTAGGTCGTCCCAGCTCGGGATATTCCCATAATCGCTCTGTCATCATCTTCAATAGCCCACAGAGAGTCCCAATACAAATGACTAATGCCACCAGCTGCAGTCTGATTACATGTCTATCTGGCCTTTCCTCATAGTAACGAGTGTCTACAAGAACCTTCGGTCACCTCATAGCCTGGTTACATACTAACATGGGAGCAGAGGTAGCAACGTGTCTAGAGGTGTGCCTGTCGACCTAATTGTCTCGAGATTTCGTTTTCGGTCTGTCCCGTTCACACCTCGAATGCCTTTTTACTTGAGATCCCTGGCACTCATAGAAGGAGATAGGGAGTTCGTGCATGTTTGCGATGCCCTCTGCGGGCGGTGCGTCGTTCTGTGGAGAGAGATGGGGCCAGATGCAGTACACCCAATGCAATGAAGACTATGATTTCACCTTTAACCCTTTTAACCTTTAACCGCCTGTATTAAAACTATGAACCATACGCTTAGACATCACAGAAATATGTTTGAAGAACGTGAACCAAAAAGTAGAACAATACTCATTCTATGCCATGGGGTTAATATGTTATGCCTCCTTTACAGCGCTGCTCTTTAGGATACAAAGGGTTAATTGTAACAGCTGCTTGGAGCATAACGAGGTAAAGAACTAATTATTATTAATATGCAAGGAACTTACAGTGACTTGGAGTTGAAGCCTACAATTACATAAATCAATACCAGCAGATCAATCAGGTCTCTTCTTTAAATATGTATAATGTACTACACCGGCCGGGTGTTACCGGTGCCACAAAAGGAATGTAAAGGCTAATTCACTTTAAACATCATGTGCATCTCGTAGAAGACGGTTAAAGTTCCAGGGTCTGGGACGGGCTGTATAATACTGTAAAAAAATACAAAATCTGCCAACGAACCATGAACTGGTTTACAATGGGATTGCCAATACCCCAACCCCACAAATAGTCAAGAGCAGAAGAAGAAGAGGAAAATGAAGAAGAAGAAGAAGAAGAAGAAGAAGAAGAAGAAGAAGAAGAAGAAGAAGAAGAAGAAGAAGAAGAAGAAGAAGAAGAAGAAATTGCAAGAACCTCAGAAGTCAGAGTGGGCTCGTCTGGTGGCGAGGGACACTGGAAATAGGGAAAGCTAATCCACACATAAAAATCAGTTCAGTACACTAAAAGTAGCAGCACCTGCACGGACTTCGCTTGAGTTCAGCGAGCGAGCGCAAAATAAAAAACAGTGCGGACGCCTAGGACTACATCAAACAAGATTAGCTGCCTAGGACTACATCAAACAAGATTAGCTGTGTGGGAAGGTAATTTTGCTGGATATTGCATAGTTGCAAACATAGTTAGCAACGAAGATGCCAGTCAGAGAATTTAAAGAAAATGTAAAAGTAATGAAGATAGACGTAAATGTAATTAAAGATACGAATCGTGTTACATGCACTCTGTGATTGGTGTCACGGTGAGAATATCAGGGCTTGATAATGTGTTTTAATTATACAACCCATAAACATGCTGGGTCATGTTACAGCTGTAAGCTGATTACATCTCTGTAATTTCTGTAACACTGTCTGAAATACTAGACACTCGTGGCTGAATGAACGAACGAGTGGACGAACAGAGAGAGAAAGAAAGAAAGAAAGAAAGAAAAAAAGATAGATAGATAGATAGATAGATAGATAGATAGATAGATAGATAGATAGATAGATAGATAGATAGATAGATAGATAGATAGATAGATAGATAGATAGACAGACAAACAATCAGACAGACAGACAGACAGACAGACAGAACTTTATTTTCAAAGGGTTAAGAATTGGGCACGCAGGCCCTTCTTACATTCTGCCCTTCTATCACTCACTTTCATACATTATTTCATTCTTACATCTTTCAAGGCTAACTGAGAGCAGCAACAATATAAATGGTATGCATTATAACGGCATGGGCAAAATGCGAACATCAATACTACACTACTCAGTAATATTAGATAAAAGTGTGACACTTGTTATTAGCTATTTGGAATATACTGGTCTACTAAAAGGGGACTGGCTTTTATAAAAGGGTTTTGTTATTATAATTATTATTTCTATTATTAAGGGGGAAGGTAATCCGTACTGAGATAGTGTTCGAATAATTTGCGATTATATGTATAGGGATTGGTAATGTCTTTGATTCCTTGTGGAAGATTGTTCTACAGCTGAGCTGCAGAGTACGTTAAGCTTGTTTTGTATAAGTCAATCCTAGGCTTCGGAATGTGTATAATATTTAATCTTTTACTGTGTCTAGCATTATATGTAAACAATAGCCAAAGGTAATTTGGGGCATTCCGATGTAGGATTTTGTGATATTAGTTTGGTCTTATTGAAAAGCAGGCGTTTGCGAAGTGATAGTAACTGAAGGCGCTTATACGGGCTAGGATTGTCAGATAAATTTTTTCTATAAATTAAACTCATGGCCCGTTTCTGGGGTGAGTAAAGTCGCTTGGTGCTTGAATTAGAACAATCGTCCCAGAATGTAGAGCAGTAGTCAAAATGCGTCTGTATGTGAGACGTATAGAATATTTTCCTTGTGTCCTCATCAAGGAAATGTTTAATTTTGGCGAGTTGGTAGACTATTTTCGCTGTTTGTTTAATATGTGCTTGAACGTGGGAATTAAAGGTTAGGTTTCTATTAATGATTAGGCCTAATGTTTTGTGCTCAATTACACTTTCTACTGGCATGTTATCGATGTGAAGTTGAAGTGATGTGTGTGAGTTTAGAGTTTGAAGTCTTTGCCTGGTTGTTAATAATATTGATTTTGTGTTAGTGATGTTAATTTGCATACGGTTTGCATAGCTCCATCTAACTACATTGTTTAATTCATGTTGCAAAGACGACTCCAGCAAATTACAGTTTGCAGTGTTTGTATACACTGTACAATCGTCTGCAAATAGATCGCAGGACGATGAAAGATGCAAAAGTAGATCGTTAATATATATGGCAAATAATAGAGGGCCAAGAATAGAGCCTTGTAGTACTCCAATATTAAAGGTAGTGGTTTAAGACAGAGATTTATTCTGTGATACTACTTGCTTTCTGTTTGATAGAAAAGATGTTATTAGAGTGACTACATTATGGCCAGTTTTCATTGTCACTAGTTTTTTAATTAAAATAACATGGTCTATCATATCAAATGCTTTCCTGAAATCTATAAACACAGTTCCACATAGACTGTTGTTGTTTATATTCTGGTGCCAATTTTCTATCATGTTTGTTAGGGCCGTATGGCAAGAATATTTTCGTCGAAATCCTGATTGACTGTCAACAATAAGGTTGTTGCGAAGCAAATACTGTAACGTTACTTTATGGATGTGTTTTTCTAGTGGTTTAGATAGTGATGATTGTAAGGAAATGGGTCTGTAATTGTTCGGGAGACCATTGTCCAATGAACGAGATTTAAGAAGAGGGTACACTTTGGCGATTTTGAGAGCTGATGGAAAGTAGCCTTTGGTAAGACACTGATTATATACATAGGTTAGTGAGATACAAATCACTGGCACACCACAATAAAGAATCCGGTTGCTGATTCCATCTAACCCAGATGAGGTTGTGTTTTTGTTTTTTAGGTTACTGAGGTAAGTTAATACTTCAGTAATTATCATTAGCGGTATGTCGGAAAGAATATCCCGGGAGCATATATTCTCGCAAATCGATGACAATAAGGATAAGTTGCAAGGAGAATTTGGAATTGAAGCCTCCAACTGGTCTATGTCAGTTTCGCATACAATATGATTTGATGGTAAAGAATTTGGGAAGTTATATTTGTTTGTCAATGTGTTAATTGCCTTCCATATATCCTTACTATTTGTTTTATCCATTACTAAGTTCTCAAAGTAATTTTTCTTTTCCCTTCGTATGGTATATTGAGCTTTGTTTCTAAGAGTACGGTATGTGCTTAGATCTCGCTTTTTATGTTATTTATCTCTGTCTCTCATAATTGCAAGTATTTCCTGGGTGATCCAAGGTGGTTTGAGGTGATGTTTTACTCGAACTTCCTTGATTGGCACATGTCTATCAAAAACATCAATAAAGGTCTTCATCCAAAATTCCAGAGAATCATCTGGGTCAGGAAGTTGATAAACATAGTCTAGAGGTGAACTGAGCAAGACCTGTAAAAATGCGTTTTGGTTGAAATTTTGTAACTTATATATTTTACAGTTATGTGTTTATGTTTTAGGAGTATTAATTCCTTTTTAGACCACGTGCAGCATATTGGGTAGTGATCGCTCGTTGCACAATTGGGAACGGTGCTTTCTATGATGTTGTCTGAGCAAGTTACATAAATGTGATCTATGAGTGTTGAAGATGATTTTGTAACTTTAGTAGCTTGTTGTACTATTTATTGGAAATTGTATGATGCAATTATATTTCCACATATTATGTTGGATTTGTTGGTGTCAATGTTAAAGTCTCCGCGTAGTGTAATTTCCTTCCCGGAAGCGAAAATCACATCCATCATGGTAGTGAAATTTTCGTACCAGTCGTGACCAGCGCTGGGATTTCGATAGAGGTAGCCAATTATCAGAGGTGTGCGGTTTTGAAGTTTTAATTCTACCCAAATACATTTTATTTCGCAAGTTTCAAAGTCTAGCCTACGGTGAACATTTAGTAAATAAGAAGTATAGGCTGCTATGCCTGTCTCTTGTTTCCTACAGGAATCTCTTCAAAACACTTTATACCCTTTGACAGAGATGTCCTCATCTGAAATGTATTCGTTTAATCTACTTTCACTAAGGCGAATAAATGAAAATTTTGATTAAGAATAAAAGATAACTTTGGCAGTTTGTTAATTAGGTGGCATATGTTTAAGTGTCCAATACGTATTCCTGACTTACTGAGCCAGTGTTGCCATTTCTCAGATATTTCACTCATTGAGTGAGTATAAATTAGTCAAACTTAAGCAAAAATGCAAGATCATAAAAAAATTACAATTACATTAAGTTACAAAAGCCTAGTAAAATAAATCGATATGCAAATGACAATATTACACGATTCAACTAATGACACCAAAAAAGATAATGCAAACACAGAAGTAAACGAATTAAAATGTATGAACATGCAACAACTAATTAACTTGAAAGAACTACTTCACAAGTTAAGTAACCAGCTGTTATCCAAAATAATGAATAAATGATTATACAAGTCAATGTTTCTGTTTAAAATCGGGTTTCCCACACGGGAAATAAACGTTAAACAGTAACCAATTAAAGTTTAAGGAGGAAGCTCTGCTGCTGGTATCAATGCATATAGGGTTCCGTTTGTAATACATATCCTATCTCACAGGTCTGTATTGACAATAATATATATGACGGACGGACAGACAGACAGACAGACAGACAGACAGACAGACAGACAGACAGACAGACAGACAGACAGACAGACAGACAGGCACGCAGGCAGGCAGGCAGGCAGGCAGACAGAGAAACAAATACACAAGCACACACATACACAGACGGTCAGACAGGCATACAGAGAGACAGTCACACAAACACACGCATACAAGCAATCACACGCACACACTCACAGGCAGGAAAGCTGGTATACAGACAGACAGACAGACAGACAGACAGACAGACAGACAGACAGACAGACAGACAGACAGACAGACAGACAGATAGATTACAGTAAGCATGTAGTCATCGTATCTTGACTACTGATGGTTTTTATCTTGGTCTTCACGATCATTCAATTCAATGGGTGTGAAATGTATTCGTGGATAACACATCCTACTTCAACTCAACTGCAACTGGTTCGATTCACAGTGTGGACTGAGTAGAAATTTTACAAAACCAGGAAAGGATATTACAACCCTCCTTGGCACTACGGGAGTGTATCCGATGTTCAGTCTTCTTGGAAAATGGCGCAGAACTTGGGAGACTCGCGCGAACTCGTCTGGAAATCGAATAAAAACACTGGGAATAAGCTCTTACTCAGAGTGTGTTGCATATCCTTTACAGGACGTTGCAGTCTGATTCTCGCTGTATAAAGACGACTATATACATTCACCCGTATCCAATGAAAGTATCCCATAAAAAAATCATCATTATCTTGCCCGTATTCCTTTTCACCTTCCTTCTCGTCCTTCTTCTTCGTTGTCTCCTCCTCCTCTCACTTTTTCGCCTCCTCTTCCTCTTCTTCAGCTTCACCTGCTCATAATGTCACTCCAGTACAAGATATTCCACTCTTGTAGAGGTAGTTCTACAACGCCACTGCATCATGTTTATGCACGCTTTCCTGATTGTCTACCTCGTATATCCTCAGTACATGTCGTATTTATCTCTCTAGGTACCCGCTCTTTTGACACAGACAAATCACCTTAATCTGCTGAATGCTAGCAACTTCTGAATGCGTGTGCATATATACTATTGTCTCTATAGAGTTGAGTTGAGATGAATGAAGAACCGACATCACATCACTCAGGACATTTCCATAAGTTCTCTGTCCTCATCTTCAACAATGACTCAATGATAGTTGATATAACAGATTTAGAGGCCGTGGTGGCATTTTAGTTTCTTTTCAGTGCCACGATTATTTCTCTCCAACCAGTACAGTCCCGGAGTAGACCCAACTGTACAACACGGGCACAGCCCCCCCCCCCCCCCCCCCACATTATTTGAAAAAAGAAACACGTCGAGGAAGAGAACTGGCCACCCAACTTCATTATGCCATGACTTAGAATACGCGAAAGCGTAACACTTCCCATCCCACTGACAGTACCTGCCGTGGGCTAATTCTACCTTTTGACAACAGATTTAACCACCTCACAATAACTTCCCACTGGCACCCTTAATAGTAGGACTCTTCGCTGGCTGTTGCAGATAAGGACGGTGCACGTATGAGAATGTCCCTGGTGCTGTGATGTCGGTAATTGACTCGGTATAACTCAACAATAACTCCCCAGCAAGCACAGATAGTCTTGCTACATCGATCTCTTACGTGCACGGGCACTAGCTGCTAAATCTACAATCCAGCATGTACAATTACCAGTCTGCCGGGAACTTTCCGACCCCACAAGATTGTCTGTTGATAATTGCAAACTTCTGCTATAGGCTCTATGAGAAATACGCACGTGAGGTATTACACAGTAATTTCGCCAGAAGCTGTGACGTAAAGTGGGTTAAATTTCTAGAATTACGGTTAAACGCCTGCGCTACTTGTCGCTGCAATCGCCGAAAAGAGAAGAAACAAAAATGATACATGTCAATGACATTGGGGAGATGGGGAATTATTCCTGGCGCAGCCATCTTTTACACGTAGTTGTACAGTCGTAATTGTTACTTTCATCGTAACAGGGAATACATTTGTCACATCTGGTATGTTTAATAACTGATGATGGCAGAGGTGAAACAGAAAACTAAAGAGATATACGGATTGCCAAATGCTACTTTAACAGAACAGGTGATATTAACATTTAAGGAGGTCAACGGTAACTTGAAAATAATAGTCAATTAGAGAGTCATCATCTTCTGCCTTGTGGGAATGACACATAGAGATGTTAAATGTCTTGTAGTTGGGGAAGTATAGCTGTATTTTGTGTTGCTTTTTTTTTAGGGGGGGGGGGGGTAGCATTCGCTCGCTTTGAATTCAAGCCTAGTCTTCATACGTGCCACTACTTCTGTTGCACTTTAGTGAATTTTGTGTGCAAATGTATCAGTGCCCCCGTGATAAGGCGAATCCACTTTGACTTCTGAGGTACTTGTAATTTGCGTCCCCAAGTCAAAGATGAGAAGTAAATATTTTAGTCCATCTGACCGGTGTAGGGGTTGAACCCGCTACTTCGACATCAATACACTGTAAGTTTGACTTCCGGTCTAACATGGAGGTTAGACGGTTGAGCTGTTAAACCTCTGGAGTGTTTATGCTTGTGGTCGCTGTTTACTTACGCATTTTCCTCATCTTGGACTGGTAGTGCATAGTTCCGTCACCCTGCTGCTGAGATGAGTGCGTGGAGCTACACTGTGAGCTGTGGATTTCGAGTGGAGTACTTTTACATATGTCCGCGGTTGTCTGTGTCGTGAACTACATGTTCAGAAAAAATGGCAGCCGGGCGTTTGCTGAACTAAAACTGGGTTTGCCTTTTGCAGTAATGTGTGGCTGCTGGTTTTCCCTTGACTGCCGCTTCCATCGACGATGAACCGTATTTTTTTGTGGCGGACTTTTGTGTTGGCATTCTGTCAGCGGCTTTACGCATAATATTTATGTGCGGGCTGTTGGTTTGTCGACACTCCTGTCTGCTCGACTTTTCATATGGGGTAGTGAATGACGAGTCTGTTGTGTGATATTCACTGGCACAAGAATTGAGCATTATGGGGCAACCCTTTGCCGTGAATTTGGAACCACGACTAATTAACTAATGAACTAAGTAACTGGCACCAGAAGTTGAAGAGGGAGTGCTCATATCCATTCTGCCAGGCTGACCTGGTTGCTTTCTAGTGTGTCCTATATACTTATGTGTAACGGAGGCGGTGTAGTGGATTGCGCACCTGCCTGCCGAGACAGTTGCCTAGAGAGCCGTAAAGTAGGATTAAGCAATCTGTCACAAGCACAGCTGCTCCTATATATTAATCACTCGGGAGGCTGCTTGTGAAGCATATGCAAGATGGTTAGTTTTAATTCTTAACTCCGATGCATTGGATATGCAAGATGCTAGTCAATTTTTACTCTTAACTTCGATGCATTGCCTCAGATGGTCTAAACCCCGAAAAGTCTGCATCTGTCGATGTGAGGTTAGTGTACAGACTTATCTTCCCACCCGGTACTAAGGTTCCATCTCCCAGAGGAGATGTACCATCTAAATTACCATCGCCTCTGTGTTGCCAAGGTCTCCTTTCCACCTCAGGCTCAGAAACCAGAGTGACCTGCAGGGTCTATTCTGGGACTGAACATCTGCAGTGATGTATTTTAGGATGCTTTCGTCAATGATTCAGAACAACAAATAAGTACAGGCAGGTATTCAAATTAATCGAGTGTTATTTCCCCAACAGGCTGTGTTTGTGTTATCATCAGCCCAATGTGAAGAGGGAAAGCGTATTGGGTGAATTATTAATCTGTTAAGTTACTAGAGTTGTCCATAAAAATGTACAAATATAACGAATATGGTTAATAGGGAATAAACGAAATAGTGCCACCAAGCAAGAAAAGTTGTTGTAAGTAAGTAAAGAAAGAAAGAAAAAAAGAACACACAATAATATTGATAATGTTAAGTTAGTTTGTTGCATATCCTTTACTGGACGTTGCAATCAATACCAGCGTTTTTTGCTGTTGTGATCTCTTGACAAGTTTACGTTCAGTGGTTTGCCATTGCTTTCTGAACGACCGGAACCCATATCATTTCGTAAACAACCAACGCAACGCGGTCTGCTGCCAAATCGTGCACAGCAGTGTTTCGAACGCGGGTATGCGGGATTACAAACCGCGTCCTTAACTCCTTTGCCCTGAGCCGGCAATATTGATAATAACAATGAGAAAACAAAACCAATAAAGTTCAATTGTCGTGGAATCAACTAGAAGATCTGGCTAATGAAAACATTGTTTTACTGAAGTTAAACGTAGACAGCCCCAAGCACACGGGATATGTCACAAGATAAAGACTATTCTTGTTAAGTTAATTTTGTCAGTCTTGGTGAGGATAGTTTTACAGATTTATATCAAGCCTATCCTGATGTACAGAAGCGAATCATGGTCAATTACCAGAGAAGTGAGGAATTATGTGGAAGCTGTGGTTTTGATGAACACAATATGGACGGAGAGAACCGGTAAGTAAAATATCTTGAAAGAGGATGACTAACAAAGACAACCGGTTACCAGCATCAGAGGAAGGCAGTCCTATTCTATGGGCAAATCATGAGATAGGGAAAGATGGAGTATACCGTCACAATGTTAAAGTTGGAAGGAGAATAGGCAGGGGGAGGGGGGGGAAGGACCTAGACAGGACAGTCTGGACAGTTTCACTTTAAAGATGGTGGAGAATATATCAGTATCCTAAATGATCAGCTGTACACGAGAAAGCAGACATGGTAACCAGTGACACACGGCATGGACTAAAAGAAGAATAAGTTGGCCCAATGTACGTGATAGAATACTTGTTCCTACTGCGAGGCTATGTCGTCATATCGAATCCAAGTGATATCACTACAGATTTTAATTTCTGAGTTGAGTTGAGTTGAAGCATCACCGCTTTTGGGACATTTCCATATGTGCTTCATTCTCATCTTCAACAGCCAACGAAGAGTCCCAATGCCATTAGTACCAGTAGCAGTCTGATCATGCGTCTGTCTGGTCTTTCCTCGGAGTTTTGAACGTCGGCCAGATCATCAGGTCACACCCAGCAGCAACATTATCTTCGAGCCGTGATAATCTATCTATTCATCTAGGTCAAACACACGCTGTTCATATTTATATAGTGTAGTGTTTCCTTTAATGGCAGTTTCTGTCCTCTACTTATAAGAACGTCAAACAATACATGTGAATTTATTTAAAATGAATCGCTAGACAACAAGATCATTCAGTGCACGGCTCCACGAAGTACCAGAAGTCAGGTATCAGCACGGCTCCACGAAGTACCAGAAGTCAGGTATCAGTACGGCTCGCGAGATCAAAGGCGATCAAATATGAGAATGTCTGAGTACTAACGACAGATGATACACTTCAAGTTTGAAGGATTTAATTAAAGCAGTAGGAAGGTATCCTCAGGTAGTGTAATGTGATATCACAATGATACGTTGCAGGACGATTGCAACAACCGGGAGCAAGGGGGTTCAGGCAGAACAAAGCGGGCACACACCGTACCGCTGCAAAGCTAAAGGAGGCTAGATTAACAGGCAGAGAAATTAATTCTCCACAAAGGGAAAGGTTCATATTCAAAACCAACAAAATCGAAGCCAATAACATATATCAATTTTCCTTCGCCTCCTCATGCCCCTCCAAGTTCTCCTCTTTTTCCTTCTACTCCTCCTTTTCCTGTTTTTCCCTTTAGCGTTTGGTAAAGAATGGTTTTAGTTGGTGTAGCAGCAACAGCATCAAAATCTGCAGTAATAACAGGGGCAGTACCAACAGTAGCCGCAGTAGTCACTTGTTGGTGTTATAGGGGTAAGAAGAATACAAGCTGTACTAGTTGATAATGGTGTGGAAGAAAGGCGGCAACAGTCAACGCTTATGATAACTAAAATCAAAGCGATGTAAATAAAGGTAAGATAAAATCAATGAGCGCCACGTATGTGTGACTCAGCCGATGCCAGCGGCAAGCACGAACCTTTTGCCCCTAAATCTCTGTACAGCACGGTCTTCTTGTTTATTTTTTATGTACACATTTATTCCCACGTTATCATCACCATCATCATCATCATCATTATCATCATCATCATCATCATCATCATCATCGTCATCGTCATCGTCATCATCATCATTATCATCATCATCATCATCAACAATATCATCTAGAAATTATATGCAGAATGTCTATTACGTCACAGCCGGCCTGAAAGACCGTGCAAAGTCAATTATTTATGTCCGAGATGGTTAACCCGATCAACAAATGCCCGCAGAAGTCGGATGTGTCGGCCTAACGGCGCAAGAACGCAGCTTTGCTGTAAACAGGCACAACGCAATCACATCCGGAAAAAAAAAAAAACTCTGGATGAACGCAGAAGAAGAAGAAGAATCATTTATGTTACTGATATCCCCTCATACCATTGCAGTGAAACTGTCCAACATTTTCTCACTGTATTTTCCTTTCGATAGTTCCCGTGCCTCGAGCATTTAAAGGCCAGTGTGACTTTAGTTCCTAGTGCATGTACTCAAACGCAGCGTATTTACAGGCTCATTTTGTGAGTCCATTCCGGACCATGATTGGTAACAATAATTCCATCATCATATAGTACAGTGGTTCTCAACCTATTTTGGCCCGTGCACTCCTTCACCATATGTTCAGAATGTCATCCCACCACCCCTTCGTATTGCCTCTATAAATCCCCCCTTACACAATATACGTACAAATGGAAGCTAAATTTAATAACACATACCAGAACAAGTCTAGACGTCTAATAAAACGTGATTTGTGGGTCTACTTACGTTATAAAACGAATTTCAGAATGGCGAGAAGTACAGAACTGTAAAGTATGAAGGTAAAAGCAATATAAAGTAATCGGTTCTTGTATTAACGTGATCTTGAAATAATATTAATTCCTCCCCCCCCCCCCACGGAAACCCTAAAATACCACCGGGGGGGGGGGGGGAGGGTGAATTCCCCATGGGTTGAGAAACACCGATCTAGTGAATTGTGTTGCACTGTTTCATCAATATTATGACTCAGTGCATCGGACTTCGGCAAGCAGTTTTCGGGTTTGCTTTCCCTAGTCTTTGACTGTCTCCAGTCTACCTGCAATGAGGCCGGGTTTTGTTTGTCTTAGTCTAGTTTCTACGCCTCGACCTGCCCGACATGATAGGACCCTAGCAGTAGCCACGCTACCATCTGTATAGCTCTTGGGATCACTGAAACACGAAAGCCACTATACCAGTGGTTGTCAACATTTTTTGGCCCGTGCCCCCCTTCACCATATTTTTAGGACGTCATTCCCCACTCACCATATTTTTAGAACGTCATCCCCCTCCCCCTTTCGTGTTTCCTCCCTAAAAATTTCCCCCTGCCCCTACACAGTATACGTAATAATTGAAGCTAAATTTAATAGCACATAGTAAAACAAGTCTAGATATCCACATAAAATGTGATTTTTGGGTCTATTTACTTTATAAAATGAATTTTAGAAGGGTGAGACGTACATAACTGTAAAGTATGAAGGGAAAAACAAGATCAAGTAATCGGTTCTTGTATTAACGCAATCTTGAAATAATCTTCATTCCCTCCCCCCCCCCTACCTGGAAACCCCAAAATTCCCCCTGGGGGGGGGGGGGGGGAATTCCCCACTGGTTGAGAACCACTGCACTATACCACTTCAAGATAGCGAGAAAACAGAGAGTAATAATAATTTGACGTTCATCGCTTTAGATCGACTTTTATCTCAGCATTCCATTACATGTCAACACTCGGATTACTTAAATAAATACTGGAAAGGAAACCGAGCCGTGTGTGTGTGTGTGTGTGTGTGTGAGTGTGTGTGTGTGTGTGTGTGTTGGGTGTGTGTGTGTGTGAATGTGAGTGTGAGAGTGAGTGTGAGAGTGAGTGTGAGAGTGAGAGTGTGAGTAGGTGGGTGGGTGGGTGTGTGTGTTTGTGTGTGTGTGTGGGGTGTGTGAGTGTGAGGGTGTGTGTGCGTGCGTGCGTGTGTGTGTGTGTGTGTGTGTGTGTAAAATCTTGAGTTGTAAAGTCTAAACTGCAGGTGCCACTTTACGTCTAGTTTGTTCAAACTGGGACGACGTTTCAGCCATCTGCAATCGGCGCACGGTATATTACACGTATATTTCTAGCTAGCACGCTTGCCCGCCGGCCCAGTGGGCGTGTGTTTGAATCCCCATCTAGGCGGATATTTTAACAACTGATCATGGCCTACAGGTTGACCCAGTTATAAAACACAATCTCTTAACAATTAAATACAACCGAATTTTAAAATAAAAGGAACGATTTGTGAATATAATAATGAAAGCGCAGTAGTTTCAGAGTAGTGCTGCCACATTGGGAAAGGCAGAAATAAATATCGTCACTGTCAAACAGCCACAGGTAGTGTCAAATATGGACTATTCTGACAAAGGTAGAGTTAAATGTGGACTATTATGACAAAGGTGAGGTTAAATGTGGACTATTCTGACAAAGATAAGGTTAAATGTGGACTATTCTGACAAAGGTAGAGTTAAAAAAAGGACAATTCTAAAAGCATAACATGGCAAATGGAGAAGGGGGTTAAGAAATTAAATACTTTTTCTATGGGTATAAAATGTCTAGACATAGTAGGATACAGGATAAACATATGTAAACTGTGGTATCCACAACAGCATTGATTCCAGCTAGATGGATATATTCCATAGTGGTAACTACGAGGCTCCTCGTTCTGAGTATGAAAGAACTTTCCAAATAACATTGTTTTAAGTCAGTAACATATACCCACCATCTGCCCCGTATGATCAAAGGGACATAAATGATAGCGGCCCTTATGTGTGGGGGTGTTTTGTAGATCTCCCAGATGTCTCGTTAGTTTGTCTTCCAGGCGTCACCCAGACAGTTCAATATGTAAGTATTTCATGTCACAATTCTCCCATACAATTGTGTATTTGGAGTTGTGAGACTTGTAGAAACATACGTTTTGTGGGTGGATATTTTTAAAGTAAAAGATCTTGGATCGAAACGTCTGCTTTAATCGTAATGTAACTTTATTTTATCAATTCTCTTTGTCATGCCCTATTTTAACATCTTTATTAAGCATGGCAGTGTAAATGAAGCAGAAAATATCAAAGTGAACCCACTTCCCGATGCACTGACATTGTGTGTGTCCGACATAATATCTGTGTCAACAATTATATTAGTAGTGCGCATATTATTGCTATTATGTTATAACAACAAAACTCATCCCAGGAATGTTTTAATCAGATAAATAGGCGACTGGCAGCGGGAGAAAGCGGCGCAATTTCTATTGAAATCTGCTTGGAACAAACACGTATTTGTAAAAGTCCACCATCCATCAAAAACCTGCTCAAAGACATATTCAACAGGCAGGTAATTGCCACATGTCCAAATGTCAAAATCCTTCGCATCTAGCGCAGTCATCAGTAAAATTCTGCGCTGTAGCGATGCATAATGATGATCAACAGTGAATGACAGAATGAAGAAGTTTGCAAGCTTGCATGCTTGCCGAGTGGCTTACTTACTTCGACCGCACAATACGTGGCACAACAAACCAGTGTAAGCGTGTAATTAAATGCCATTGATTTTTTGTCCAACCACCTACGCACTCCTCCAGCTATACTTCCTTGGTCACGAATTGATTCACGCTGTGGTATGCTTTATTTCGTGAATTCACTTACATTTTTTAAATGCATAATAAACACACACACACACACACACACACACACAGAGAGAGAGAGAGAGAGAGAGAGAGAGAGAGAGAGAGAGAGAGAGAGAGAGAGAGAGAGAGAGAGAGAGAGAGAGAGAGAGAGAGAGAGAGAGAGAATAAATGTTTAGCGTTTGTTTGTGTTTAAACAAGGTTGAATGATGAATTGGGACAGATCGTACTTTATCAAGCCAACAAACTTTGAAACACTCAATAGCCGCGAGAAAGGTATATTTATAACGAATGTCGCCCTACATACTTCACATCCCTTCTATGTTCTGTCTCTCCAGTGAATCTGTCGATATTGTGTTTTGTACAAGAAATATTCAAGATTCACACTCAATGTGTGCAACAACTCTTAAATCTTTGTCCAGTCGACATTTTTATACAACGTGGGAAAAGGCGTTTTAAAATTTGAGCTTGAATCGATGATATTTAAACAAGCGGTGATGGCTGTTAGCGTCTTTGATATTGCAAACTTAACTGTCCTGATAAGTGGGATGTATTGTGTTCCTGATTACCTTCGTTCTGTGTGGTTTGTTTTGATTTTTTTTTTGTCGCTGTAGTACATCTTTGTGGCATCGTAATATCATATTGGGTGTGCCAGGTAGAGCAACCTTCCATTTATTGTACTATTCTCCGTCATCCGAACTTTCTGGTTGCTAATAAATACACGGGTACGTCAAATATGCTAGTCCGACAAATATTATTATTCATCTAATCTTTTTACCTTTTGTATCTTTCGGTGTTAAGGCGAAGTATAAACAGCGAGAGAGTACCCATTTATGGGCTTCGTTTATCGAGATTCCATTGGATTATGTTATTTCCTCTTGCCTTCTTCTGTCATTCTTCTGGTTCCATTTGGTCTGTACATCAGTGCTTGTTGTGATATACTGTTAGTTGGTAGCCTAGTTATGTGGCCGAACTATGTCACTTGCTGTTTTCTAATGACATCTAGCACTGTTATAATTCCACTTTAGTTCTGATTCCACCATGTCTGATTTTCTCTCTTCTTGATCCGTTGAGCACTCTTCTCAGGAATATCATTTCCATTATTGTAATATTGTTACTATGTGATCTAATATAGAATAAAACTTAATACAGTAAAGGGCAATTTTACTCGTCTTAAGACGCATTTTACATACAAGTACGGTGTTAGAAACATTTGCATAGACCAATCGGCTATCGACAGGTGATGTGGTCAATATAACGCTGGCCGCTTTCAGTTGACCAAAACATTTTCTGGTACCTATTTTAGGCTGAAGAAATGAAATGGAGAACTTGGTGACAACTGGCAAAATCGAAGGGTGGAGACCAAAGGGAAGACCAAGAAGTAAATACCTAGATGGCTTGGCCACATGGCATGGTTGAGACAGAAACACGGAGCTGATCCATGACTCTGGTGATCGAGTGAGATGGCAAAACATGACCGCCCACGCTTATCGGCATGGCACATGATGGATGGATGTTAGGCTGGGTCGACTGAGGAGCCAGGGTCAATACTAGAAATTCTCCTCGATGTGGAATTGAACCATTGATAACCGGGCCCGGCAGGCAAGGGTCTAGCCACACGATACAGCTGCTTCCTGAACTACATAACAGGGAATACAAATGTGTTGGCCACGACATCAAACGGTAGCGTGGTGTTGACAGACAAGTAATGGAAGGCATGGTTCCCTGAGGACCAGACATGAAGACATGTTTGTCTACATAGGCCAGTTTTGTGCAAACAGAAAGATATGATAGTCAGTGTAAAATTACCGTGGTAGACAATTGACATTAGTGTGTGAACATGTGTATATTTCAACTTGGGAGTCTCTGTGGCGAAGTGGACAAGCCGTTTGACGTTTGACTCGTGAGCCGAAGGTTGTGGGTTCGATTCCGGGCCGCGTCCTTCGGTTTACGAGTTAAATGTTTCGGAGACTCCCATGGGTCGTCGCTAAAAGTTCGTGCTTTGTGCGACGCTTTCCGTGTTGCGGAAAGAGACCGAGCCATATGGGATAAAAAAAAACGGTGCAATGAAGTCGACACTATCGACTTTTAAGCGACTTTTGTAAGCTTGAAAGATGTATCTAGTTATTTTACTCTATATTGTGTGAATTCTGCAGTATGTACCTGATGAGAGCAGACTATACTATGAAGTATCAACGTCTGTCTGTTGTTAGTGTCCTGACCGTGGCATCCTGGTCGTAAGATCCATTCTGTCACTCGTGATCGTGCTCGCGTAAGCCTCACCAGCCCCACTTCTTGGTTTCGTTGATTTCAGCATTCCATGTGTACAGCTTTAGAGCAGTTCAATAAATTTCAGCTCTCGACAATGCAGGATGTCGCGTAATTGTTCTAGTCTCCACACACAATAACTTTATAAGTGCTCTAGTTTTCCTACAATATAGATCTATAATAGGTCTAGTCGCTACACACTATACCGCTATACGTGCTTTAGTCTACCCACACTGTACATCTACAATTGTTTTAGCCTCCACACACTATACTGCTATAAGTGTCTTAGTCTTTCCACACCATATATCTACAGTTGTTATAGCTTCCACACAATATAGCGGTATAAGTGTTTTAGTCTCCACACACTATACCATTATATGCATTCTGGTCCCCACACACTATACTGCTATATGTGTTCTAGTCCCACACACTACACCACTATATGTGTTATAGTCCCCACACACTATATCGCTATACGTGTTCCAGCCTCCACACTATACTGCTAGAAGTGATCTGGTTTCCACCCGCTATACCGCTATGTGTTCTTGTCTCGCCACATTATACCACTATAGGTGCTCTAATCTCGCCACACAATACCGGTATAAGTGCTCCAGTCTCGCCACACAATACGGCTATAAGTGTTCCAGTCTCCCCACACAATACCGCTATAAGTGCTCCAGTCTCCACACACAATACCTCTATAAATGGTCTCCATACCCAGATCTTACAAGATCGTAATAAAGAGCACGCACTTTCTGATGCTGGTTGGGAGTCATGTATGTGTACACCAGAATAACGCACACACTTTATAATACTGGTAGGGAATCAAGTAAACTCAACCTTACTCAAGACGACTACCACGTTATGGACAGACCAGAACAGGTCATTCTTCTGCGCCTCAGAACAGGACACAATAGATTACGCAACCACATGTATACAAAATTCAAGATTGGTGACTCAGCCATGTGCACATGTGGTTTGGCGTCGCAGACAGCAGAGCACATACTCCAGGATTGCCCAAACTACAACATATCCAGGCGAACCTTCTGGCCTAGAGAGACAACAGTGGAAGATAAACTCTATGGACCGCTGAATGAACTAAAAAAGACTGTTGGATTCATACAAGAGACAACATTGCAGTTGTAGACATGTTTCAAGCGAACGAAAGAAGAAGAGGAAGTAAACTCACACTAGAATTATGCTCGCACTTTCTGATACTTGCAGGGAGTCAAGTATATGCACACCAGAATTACGCACGCAATCATTTCTTACTCTGCGTGGGTTGTCTAATTTGCAACTTTTCCCGAACATCAGCTTATCAGGCAGGTTTACCCCGAAAGTGAAATAGTGATTTAATGAAGGGTTAAATGATAAACAGGTGTTAAAATGACATGGATAAGGTAAAACAAAACATAATGGGCTATCTTTGGAACAATGACTAGTGTCAACATAAGAGTAACAAGGAGAGAAGAAGACACAAGGTATTTGTTCACCGAGCGCTCTTATGTTTTAGCTGGTTAGTTTCCTTGTATGTGTTTTTCTTTATTGTTATATTAACAATTGTAGGCGTCTGGGTAAGTTTTGTTTGTAGCTCCCTAACAATTTTTAGCACAAGGAATTCCCACTGCGTGTGAAATCACTTTGTTATTTTAGCATTCAATAACATGAAGAATGGTAGGGGCGGACTGGGATCCCGGGATTCTGTTCAACACTCAGTATTCCGAGGAGAAGCCAGTCGAAGGTATAATCAGATTTTCAACTGGTATCTTCAGTATTGGTACTCGTTGCTGTTTCTTGAAGAAGAGGACGGAGCACGTATGGGAATGTATCGAAAGCTGTGATATCGGTTCTTGAATCAAATCAACTCAACGTGAAAAACTGACTGCTAGACAGAATAAGTATGTCTGAAATGTGGCAATATAGAACAATATGTTTTTTGTAATCGTGTTCTGGTAAAACTCACAATCTTCTTATCGTTTTTTGGTGATTCATTCATTGTCAGTATAGAACAATAAAATTATTAGAAGTTCACAACAAGAGGGCCAGCGATTCCCACGACAGATACTGCTGGTGTTGTTTGACATGTTAGACCAAATGTTCCAGGCCATGGGATGAGGTGACTTATGTACTTCCTCTCAGGTCGACTTGCCTTCTCAAATAATTCCCAGACAATTCTAATATTTATCCGATAACTTTATAAGGCTGGTTGGACCCCACAGCTGTACTAGTTGAGAATAGAACGTGGATCGCTGTCTAGGCAGGAAATTACTACGCGATGGCAACATATCTTGTAAGCTCTAAAATAGCCGACGTTTAAGAAAACAGTAATGTATGAGATCTATGTTGGACAGATGAAAAGCTCTGAATGAATATATAGGGTGAATTTTTAATTACAGTGCAGTGTTTGAAAATATTGCAGGTCTAAATTTTGTATTCACCCTCTGTAAAGTTCATGCAACATAAATAGGTAAATATAAAGCTTGGACAGGCAATATTTTGAAACACAGCAGTCATTAAAAATACACCCTGTACAATATGATTTAGCCATAGTCGAATGGATAAGAGCGCTTGTTCTAAAAACTTCCAGTGTGTTGATGCTGAGGTAGGAGGTTCAATCCTTCTCGTCCTTGACTTAGGAACGTAATTTACAAGTACCCCTGAAGTCGGGGTGAGTTCGCCAGATGGCGAGAGACACTGGTAATACGAAAGCTAATCATACACAAAATTCAGCCTAGTGCCATTAGAAGTAGCGTTTAGACTACGCATGAGTTCAAAAGGAGAGAGCGCAACATATGTATATAATGAAAGGACTGTGCTACACAGACGAGAAGTGTTAAAGGTCATGTAAAGTGAAGACAACATTACAATAGGGAAGATAACATCAAGCGGACGACCGAGGAAAATCCTGTCGGGACACATCTTAAGGATAAATGGTGAGACTCGATGCAAATACTACCCACTTGCTATGCATTAATTAACAGCCTGACCGACCTATAAGAATGAAGTCAGCCAGAAGTACGCAATCGACATCTCCCCATGCCTAACTCCTCCGTGTCATACCGACAAGTGCTGGCGGTCATGGTGTCCCATCAGACACGATCACCACACTTGTCCCGACTGCTAACACATTCAAGTAAATATCTCTTTAAATGATTGAGTGCCATGGGATGATCAATCGCCTTAAGGTACTTCTCGTATCCGCCACTGGCTTATATATCGCCGAAATGTTATCATTGCATTATAATACAACAAATCTGCTACTATATTAACAACTTGTAAGCCATAACTGTGACACACCTCTACTCCCCATTGTCCATCTGTCATTTTATTTGGTACAAACCTACTTTTTCTTTGGCACATAATCTGTTAAGTTCCCCATGTTTTAACTATCAAGTTTGCAAGTTGTCCCCATGTTTTAACTATCAAGTTTGCAAGTTGTCCCCAGGTTTTAACTATCAAGTTTGCAAGTTGTCCCCATGTTTTAACTATCAAGTTTGCAAGTTGCCCAAAGGTTTTAACTATCAAGTTTGCAAGTTGTCCCCAGGTTTTAACTATCAAGTTTGCAAGTTGTCCCCAGGTTTTAACTATCAAGTTTGCAAGTTGTGCCCAGGTTTTAACTATCAAGTTTGCAAGTTGTCCCCAGGTTTTAACTATCAAGTTTGCAAGTTGTCCCCAGGTTTTAAAGCGTTCTTTCTCTTCATAATGTGTCCCGACACCTTTACTGTCTTTGACTAATTTATGTAATCTATTAACAGAGGTGACCACGTAAACGTTGGACGGAAGGAATAGCAGAGTCCATGGGAATATCGATACATGAAGCCCATAATCGGGCACTCTCACGGTGTTTATACTTCACCTCGACACCGCAAGGTACAAGAGGAACATGATGAGATGAGATAAGATGAAATTAACAGTTATCATTTGTTTCTTGACGGACTGAATCGTTTATTTTTCTGTCCGTCCATTGACCAAGTCTACGGTATTCACACGGGTCGAGTCTGGCGTCTCACAAAAAAAAAAAAAAAACTTACAGTATCTAAGTCATACAGACAATACACAATATCTAAGTCACAGAGACAACTCACAGTATCTAAGACCCAAAGACAATACACAATGTATAGAAATCACAGATACAATACACAATAATTAAGTCACAGAGACAACTCGCAGTATCTAAGTCACAGAGACAACACACTGTATCTAAGTCACAGAGACAACACACTGTATCTAAGTCACAGAGACAACACACTGCATCTAAGTCACAGAGACAACACTTCACAGAATCTAAGAAGAGGAATTATTTCATTCATTCTTCTGCTTCTAAGAGCGCTAACCAATACATCTGCATTTATTTATGAACAATCATACATTTCAGGTAACTACTGTGTTTCCTTTTTGTGTTAGGATTCACAATTCTATGTTATTTTGTCTTAGTGTAGGTATTCTGGTGTCCGTATGTCTTTAACTTTCGCCGCTCTTGCTTCTTGATGATGGCATGCCAAAGCAACTTCCTCCGTTATTTGTGACAATCCTTTCGTCAAACTGAAGTTCTTTTTCGTTTTTGTCCATTTTCAAGTGCTGGGGGATGGGGGGAGGGGGGGGGGGGGAGTCAAAAGAGATAGACTGTGATATAAGTGGGAATATGCCAGCAAGAGATGGACGAACAGAAGTTTGTCAGTGTTAAAACAAGGGGTTGAAGATCCAACGCAGTCAACCTTCATTACGAAGACGGTATCGATGCTAACGAACTGCACCAATTGGCTGACTAAATTGCTAAAGAGCGGCACCCATTGGTCGGCTAAAATATACAGAACAGCACGTGATTGGTTGACAATAATGCTAACGGTTTCTGCGGCAGCGTGGCTTCTCAAAGTAAGTCAGCCACCCAATAATTGCGTTGAATTTCCAGTAAACAACTACACAGTTGTGGTTTTAATCCGCTTATCAATGCTATTATTAAAATAACAATTCACAGGGATTACTCTCTCAAGGGGAGACAAGTCAATTATACACATTTTTAAAGGATGTAACACGTCGATCGAAAATAATAATAAACATTCTGACAGTGAAAATCTGGAGGCATACAAGGGATAATGTGTACAGAAAATAAAGCAAAAAGAACAAAGCGTTGAAGATATTTGAGAAAGTTTTTTTTTTTTAATTTAAATATAAAAATCGTCCATTTTGACATGGTCACAATATGGAAAATACTGGCTCGCAAGATCCATAGCAATAGAAAGAGGACGCCCTAAGGAAAACTAGATCATACAAACAAGCAAGGAATTGGAGCACAATAGTAAGCTTTTGAAAATACTGGATGGCAAGATACAAAGCAATTGAAAAAGAGGACGTAATAGGACTAAACAAACAAACAAATAAACAAACACATCATATAAAGAAATAAAGAAGTTGGAGCACAAATGTATGCTGAGCTGAAGAGACTTGTTTAGTATGTTCCTGGATCTCTACTTGTATATTCTACTTCGTTGAGCTCTAAT
>JACEFZ010000464.1:482500-522500 GCA_014155875.1 Cepaea nemoralis
TTACAGGACATCGCTGTCAACACCAGCATTTTACTGCTGTTGTTGATGTCTTGGCTAGTTTACGTTCAGTAGTTTGCCACTGCTTTCCGAACGACCGGCTCCCTTACCAACACGTTAAAACCGAGCGCAACGCGGTCTGTTGCCAAATTGGTCGCGCTGTGTTTCGAACGCGGGTAAACGGGCATATGGATCGCGTCCGCAAGCCGATGACCACGGAGACCGGCCCAATTTCATTTACCGAAGACAAAATAAACGTACACCGAAACTTGACCACCCACCAACAGTTATTACTACTAAATATCTATAGAAACAATTCTCTCCAGTTCAGGATCAAAGAAGTGAACTACATGTTTGCAACGTTTCGATTAAATTCAAATTCTCTTCTTCAGGCCCAGAAATTGTCTTGAAAATAAACGTTGTGCTGAGGTTGATCGCGACGTCCTGCAAAGGATACGCAACATGGAAGTCGGTGTGGCTGAGAGGTGTAACGTGCGTACACTTTCTCTTCTGACAGCAGTGTAGTGGCTTAATTTCACTCGCTGGTCAAGTTGTCTAAATGTTGACTTTTCGTTTAGAAAGCAATGCCAAAGTTTTTTGTTTTTTTTCGCATATCCTTTACAGGACATCGCTGTCAACACCGGCATTTTACCACTATCGTTTATTTCTTGGCAAGATTACGCTCAGTAGTTTGCCATTGCTTTCTGAGCGGCCGGCTCACTTATACCGTAAGTTACCAACACGACGAGAACAGCTTCCAATTCTTGCGCGCTGCGTTAGCCTACGTGGATAAACGGGATTACGGAGAAAGTAATACCAAAGTACTAAATGCAAAATTGCCTAGTAAATCGCAAATAGTCATTATGTACTGGTTGTGATAACATCGTCCTATACAGCATTATCAAGTCAGTTTTATACAGAAGCCGGCACAACTTAGAGTAAACCGCCGTGTCACTGGGGAATTGTGGGGGAGTTCACAGTAACGAAGATGTGGTATGCTGTTGACAACATTTTATATTCACTACGAAAAACATGTGAGAGTAGTACGCTCCACGTAATCTGGCCGGACTGCATTCCGTTCTTGTTACCCACTGTAAAAACGTTTTAACTATTTACAAACTGCAGCAGCGAAAACAACGACTCATACAAGATAACAAATTAGTTTGGCTCTTTGTAGCCCATCATACAAGGGGCTTTTCATAAGTCTTTAGCCTGGCCATGAAGGAGTGGGCAGAGAAAATTTAAATTTGGCACATGTATAGCTCATTCAATTTGTAAAGGATATATGAATTATGAATTTCCCTCCTCAACTGGTTTTCCCGATATGGTGCACGGCACAACACACCCTATTGATCAGATCTGCACACCCAACGGTTTGTCGGAACAATGGCGAAATCAGATGTCAGGACTGTGATAAAATTCTTGATGTTACAGGGAAAAACCACCTACAGAAATACACAGGGAGATGGAGCGAGTGTTTGAGGAAGTCTGTCCGTTGTATGCTTCTGTTAAAAAAATGGTGTTTGCAGTTTAAATGTAGCCGTTCCAAAGTTGCTGATCTGACAAGATCTGGACGACTGTCCTCACAGTGCAATGATGCAAATGCTGTACAAGTGAAGAAAATCACAGACCAGGATAGGAAAATGACAATTGCAGAGACATCAACACAACTGCGTACAGTTTTGTTTTAGAATTTTAAACAACATACTGAACATGAGAAAAGTGTGTGCTCGCTGGGTCCCGCGCCTGCAGATATATGAACAGAAACAAACACGGGTTGATTGCTGTGGCCAGTTGCTCATCATGTGGCGGTCGACAAACATGTTGACGACCATGGTGACAGTAGATGAGACTTGGATTCACCATTATGACCCAGAATCCAAAATTGCCAACATGCAAAACCCCGGGTTCGCCAAAACATGTCAAGCCAAGAGCACAAAAATCTGCAAGAAAGGTGATGCTGACTGTTTTTTGGGACGTCAAAGGTGTCATATTGAAAGAAGACATGCTTCATGGCAACACGGTTAATGGGCAATACTATGCAGACTTCCTGATCAAACAAAGAAAGGCTGTGACCAGAAAACGAAGGATAGCGCGTACGCAAATTCTGCCTTTGCTTCGAGACAACGCGCCCTCCCATAAAGCACGGCTTATGCTGCAAACTGCCAATGATTTGAATAATGAAATTCTTCTACACCCACCATATTCTCTAGATTTGGCTCCATCAGACTTGTTTCTTTTCCCAAAACTTAAAAAAAAAAAAAACAGCTGAAAGGAAATCGTTTTGATAGTGACGAAGATGTCATACTGGCATGTGGTAACTGGTTTCGTTCGAAAAAAAATTGGTTGTTTTATTCTGAAGGTCTTTTCAAGATCACGCAGAGATGGCAGATATGAACAAATTCAGGTTGTGGCTACATTGAGAAGGAATAAGCACTGTGCTAAATTTCAATTTTCTCCGTCTACTTCTACATGGTCAGGCTAAAGACTTATGAGAAGACCTTTGTATTTAGTCGAGGAGTCGAGATCAGCAGCGAGCGACTTGGAAGCAGGCCGCTTTGCGTTGATTTCAAAGGTATGACACATCGGCCGTTCAGAAGTCAATGGCAAACTGCTGAACGTAAATTTGCCTAGTAAATCACAGACAGTAAATGGAGGGGTTAACTGCAAACTCATGTATAGGACTTGCAACTAAATTGTTACAATTGCTCTCGCGCATATTAGCGGAAACTAATCGACGGTACATATTATCATCGGGGATAGAAGTGACAGGACTGCACACATATTAGGTCGCGGTATTATGAGTTGGAGGACTAGTTTTCTTTAACTCTTCGTATAACGTGCGTCACTTGAAGTGGCTAAAAGCCGCTCCAAATTGAGCACCCCTACTTACACTGACTCGAGTTGTGAAGATACATGTCCAGATTAGATTAAGTAACATATATGACTGCCATTTCATTCCAGACAAGTTACTTCTGGTAATCAGTGTGCCAACACGTGTTGACATTTTCAGTCTTTATCGTTATTAGTTACTCTGCTGTTCAAATTATTGGCAACATTCGTCTCAGGAAGCATATCTCCATTGCTTCCAAGCTGTTCCTACTTCGTGTTAAAAGTTCTGCTATGCTTAATTGTTAATGCCTCGTATATATATTATAA
Organism: Cepaea nemoralis; assembly: GCA_014155875.1. NCBI lineage: Eukaryota > Metazoa > Mollusca > Gastropoda > Stylommatophora > Helicidae > Cepaea > Cepaea nemoralis. Next base: position 485,657 of record JACEFZ010000464.1, read on the forward strand.
TCAGTGTAGTCCCTTAGTGAATTTAAACATAGAAGCCACAAACAACAGCTTTCATTATTTATTGCCTGGCATATTTCGCTGCATCGCTTCAGGTGCATACTGCAGAGTTATATATCATACGAGGTGAATAAAATGTATTATACTTTGACTGAAATACTTAAAACATATAGTACATAGACAGCGGTAGAAGAATCAGAGGCAGACTCAACTCATGATGACTGATTGACTAAGACGCGTGCATGGAGTAATAACACTAATATAAAATATCAATCACGGCGATCGGGCAAATCTTGAGCTATACGATGGGTGACGTTGTGGTATTCTGTTATGATAATTTGGCCTTGTCCAGCGTGTGCCGCGTGGTTACACACTCGCTTCACACGCCAGTGATCCGGGGTAGGTTTCTGGGTCCGGTCAAGGATATGCACTACTGACGAGCTCAAACGAGAGCGAAACTCGAGTCTAGTGCTTCAACATTGACGTGGATAGGCCTTAGGTTCATACCAGAATGCGATCAGCGTTGCCAGTAGTGGGTTGTGCTCAATATTTAAATCTCAAATCCCGAAACAACCAAATAAATCAACTAATATAAAAGTCTACAGGGTTGACTTCATTGCACCGGGATTTTATCCCATATGGCTAGGTCTCTTTCCGCAGCGCGGAAAGCGTCGCACAAAGCATGATTATTTAATTAATATAATTAATCCAGAACACCAGGGAGCCAGATCTGTGGCGATTCATGAACGCCTACGTCATTTGGCGGGACATAAACAGAAAATGACGGTGATGCGCCGTCAGATAGGTTTAAGGGAAACAGATAGAAGAAGACAGTTAAAGAAGTTTCTGGACATCGTTTCATTACGATATAGAAAGACATCAACAAGTGAATACATGCACGCTAGTTGAAAACGGGAGCTGTGAAGATGCATGATCACCCACGTCAATTTGCAGGTTGTTTAATATTAACTAATTAAGTGCCAAACAAAAAGAAGATTTAGGCCAAACATGGTACACAATCAAATTAACTAGTGTACTGTAAATTTCTAACTGAGATTGCAGGGCTGCCATGAAACGAAGAAAAAAAATGGCACGATGTCCGTAGCATGGCGATACGTCGTCCCCCTGTCCAAACAAAAGATCGCATTTGTCAATATATCATTCTTTGGCACTAACACAGTTATTATACACGTATGTATTTCTTCTCCGACATACACATCTATTTTACGCTTCACCTCCCCTATAATTACAAGCCTGTTTTTCTCATATGAAACATACTGATTTAATATCATTCTCTCCATCCTGCATCGCCTGTTTTTGCTTCTCCTCGTCCCCTCGTGCTGACAGCATCTTCTCTTTACAAGCTGCACAATAAAAGCACAACGAATATTATAAGCAGCCTGCCAATAGGATTATAAACCTGTGTTTCCCGTTGCAAGCAGAGTTATCGGAATCCTATTAGAAGAGACAAGTCGATATTCATTATCTCGGATGATATTATCTGGGATGCCATGGCCATGGCATCGCATGAATGTTTTATTCCGCTCGGAGATAGATTGAGTGAGCGAGTAAAACTGGCAAGATAAAAGAATGAATAACAATTACTACAGCTGAGATGAATCAACACTCATCTGCTATTTCTCCTTAGTACACAGGCTTTGAAATGTTTTTTTTTTTTTAAAGATGCCTACACAGAGAAAACCGTAAGGATATTTGATGCAATGGAGGTATACAATTTGTAGTTGGTTATGTCTTGTTGAGGACAAGGCACTGACGAGATAACCGCGGTGGTATGGTTACAACACTAGGCACAGCGCACTGATAACATCAAAGAGCATAGAAGAGCGGGTGAGGTCGCAAGCTCAACAGAATTAAAGTGTCAGAGAGAAAATAAAATGACCATAGTGCCATGTTGTTTTCTATTTGATTCGAATTCACCATTACCCTTACCCCGTTCAACTTCAAGGAAATGTTATAGTAGGGTCCACCACAGGCTCAGAATGATAGTCCTGGGTTTACGCTCACTGGCTTGTTAATCCGAAGGTGATTGTTGTCCATATGGGGTAGTGGACTGATTAATGTTTTCTGTCACACGAATGGACATATCTAAGCGTTGCACTGGGGTCACAGCAACATAGTAACATTAGTAGACATGCTGGAAATTGGAATTAATGAGCTGCTATAAAGCTGTGCTAGGACACCTACACAAGATGCGTTGAGCTACACACTTGTCAAGTCCATAACAAGGAAACAGATGAGTAACCTTCATGTATGTTTTCATGCAGCGTTTCTCATGAAGTTGTATCGATGTTTGTTAGTTGTTTGTGCGCTGACGAAGGCTTTAGCCGCAACGTCCAATTTGTCACTTGTAATCTTGTTCTAGTAAAGCTCACCGATTCTACTTCGCCTTGATACACTCAGTTCCGGAGACTGCACTGCTAAAAGCATACAGTTGGTACACTGCAAGGGACACACAACCAGTACGAACTCTATTTTTAGCTAACGAACTTTATTTTCAAAGGGTCACACACAGGACCGTCTTGGACACGCAGGACCGTCTTACATTCAGCCCTTCCAGTCACTCATCTTTCCTACATCAATTATCTATTGTGCATGTTACATTCACATAGAGAATGAAACATTGTCAACTGATTTTTGTAAACGTAAACAATGCATGTTACTGTGATCAAGAGGAAAAGAAAAGAGGAAGAAGAAGGAGGAAGTGAGGAGAGAGAGAAGAGAAAGAAAGGAATGATGAGGGAAATGATATAAGATAAGTGTGAAGCCTAAAAGTTCGTTCCTCAGTCGAACTCTGCCTACTACACACTACCTTTGATAGTAAAGAAATATGAAGAGAGAGAAGGAAAAAAAAAAGGATGAGAGTGAGGGATACGACAGATAGAGGTTCGTGTCTCCGCGTGAGAACAATAGTTAATTACTATTGCACCATCAATGTCTCGTGGTGTATGTTATCAGGTTATAGAAGAGAGGTACAGCCTCACCAGGTCTCTAAGCTACTCTAAATTATATTACTTCAGACTGACAAGTCGAAATAAAAGGCAACTCAAACATATTTATTTTCTTCTGAACAGTAACAGAGTGACAATCTACAGCATAATCACATAAAGTAACCAGTACATGCATTGAAGACACATCTACGTATAATCGACTCCAAAAAACAACACAATACTGCATGACGCCACAAGGGGAGGTAGATAATGTAATAAACTATACAACCAGATGTTAGGGAATTATTACCTACTATCACCTCCTAACCGCATGAAGAAAAGGACTAAATCTAGGAATTACACCGGCCTTTGTTTCATAACTATCTCTCCGTAGGCTTATCAGTGGTACATGTATTCAGCCCAAACACCCATTGATCCACAGATTGATCCATCAATCCATATACCCAGGGATCTAATTCGCTCCCATCCAACTTGTTCAGCGGGTAACTGTTTACCCAGACAATGTATTCTTCTTCTGCCATCCAGTGGGTTTTATGGTCGTCCTTCTGGGTTTCATTTGTCTCTGCCCAATCAATCGCTTGTCGTGGATCCCACTTGACCTTATTGTCATATCTGACCTTTAGTCTCCTGCGTGGTTCCAACCGCAGTGTTCCTGGCTATGGTCGTCCTGTTTGACGTTTAGCCATCTACTGCAACTAACGAGCGGTCTCCTTAGCTGGCGGTCCTCTTAACTCAAGTGGCTTTCTTGCACTTTAACGACCCTCGGACTCTGCGTGTCTTTCCCTTCTTTGGCTTATCTGCCTTGGGTAGGTTCCGTTCACAGATCCTTAGTCGCTCTCACTCCTATCAGTGATTCAGACGAGTTCTAGCATGAGCGCTTGTCCGTCTTCCTTCACTTCCTCCTCCTACAGATACTATACAGACTTGGGCACGGATTAGCCACAATTTCTGAAGTCCTGTTACTATGTTCCTTGGGCTGCCCCAAGAGGGCTCAGCCCCTTGCCGCTCCCGGAGTCCACTATTAACTGTCCTCTCTCCTGCTCGACTCTCCTAACTGACTGGATCCTCAAGTATATATTACTTCTCGAGTTGGCGCCTTTCTTGAATCACGTGACGTCGCTGTCCCTTGTCCTCCAATCAGTACCTCGCGTACCCTGCTTAATTTGCATACTACCATCATATCATTAACCCAAATCTACATTGTCTCTGAAGTTCATGGTCCTGAGTTTATCGTCCTTGTTTGAGTTCATGCTCTTTAAATTAGATTTCCCAGCTCAAGCACATTCCCACTGCTATAAATCTGCCCCTCCGTTGTATTTCTTGCCCAAACTGACAGTTCCCCACAAAGCCTATGCTACGTTTGGCTTCATGTTTCCTGAATTTCTCATTTCACTAACAACGAAAGGTAAACTCTCGGTTAGTAGGCCGTGATCAAGTCAGCGCCCGGTCACTCACTAATTTTGAACTTATACTGGACGGTGAACTTTCTGTTTCAAAAAGGCGGTATTGTGAAAACCATTTTTCCATACTGTCTCATACCCACCTACCAAAAGTTGATGGGTCCCACCATCAATATAGCGTCATTCCTCCTTGAGATCGAAGCCCTGGCTCCGCATCTGACATTCCTCATAAACAATATTGTATGCCTAAGGGGAAAACTCTTTTTGGAACTTCCACCCCAAATAATAATAATAATAAAAATACTGGTTGCATCCCCTGCTCTCCCAGTGCATAAGGCAGTTAAATCTTGTTCGTCTTCTGACGTGCATCATAACAAAATAGTGACCAACTAATATTATTAATAAAGACAGTTCAATCCCTTGCATGCTGGGGATTCCCCAGAAAACAAAATCATCAATCAATGGGTGCAATACTTAGGGGCACCAAAATTAATAAAACAATGTCAATATAAGCATTCACTTAACATGCCACTCCCCTGTAACAACAACAAAACCAACAATCAAATTCACATCGGTGCTACCCACTAGGACTTATGTAGTCATCCTTGAATCTGAAAAAAAACATTGTAACAATTCCTGTGACACGACAGGCAAATGCCTGGTCACCACACATAATAAAACAACCAATTCTCCCCTATTCGCAAGGACACATCAGCCTGAAGCTGCAATCTTCACAATCACCGCCGATGTACACAAAAACAAATCAGCCCCTACTGTAAGTACGACAATATTTAGTGGTCATAGAAACAAACCAAACATATATCATGAAACAGCTTTTGGACATAAAAAAATGTGCGCCCAGTCGTTGGACATCATGCTCAATTGTCTTGGCGCTGAAATAACTCTGAAAAAACAATGGTATGCCCAGTTCTTGGACATTATGTCCTACTCTCTTGACGCTGAAATAACTCTGACAAAAAAATGTGTGCCCAATTCTAGGACATCATGCGCTAACATTTATTCTTCGCCATGCCCCTTCACATTAAAAACAAACATGTACCCGCATTAACATCTACCCGGGCAATCTCAGATTATAAATGGTCTCCTTGGCCTCCTGGCACGACGTTGAACTGTGTGTAGTCACTATGACACCTAATACTGCAGTTGTGTCTGCCCTTGAACACAATAGAGTGAGGCCCACACAAAAATAAAAACATTCGCATAGGCCGACTTGACAATTTCCGCTATGGAACTAACAAGGGAGCTAACTGCTCCACAAAAGTTGATCCCCTCAAGTAGTCATATTCATTTAAACAACAAAACAACATGTTTCTAACTACTTTCATGAACCTGCAAAACAAACAACGGATGGCTAACCGCGGCTACACATGTCGCCCAAAAAAAAATGTCATTCAATATTGAATCAACACCTACAGCACGAACTGTTTAACTAATTATTAACTACTGTTCATTGCTCACTGCTGAAATAAATATATAAAGAATATGTTTCTGCTTGCGGGTGCTCTCTGGATTCCGTTTCCCTTCACTGAATTTCTACGATTGTCTCTTTGTGTCTATTCTATATGCACGGGCAGAAATATAGGGCGTCACTTGTCATTCACTGCCCAACACTGTTAACATGTCTAATTCTGGTATCCTGAACACGCTGGTAGGATGAATTCCACCTCTGTTCCCGCCTCTAAAAAAAGGGATATTCTAACTACCACGAATTACACTGTCATTTGTCTCTTCACAACAGCCATAATAAACTCACTAAATAAAACACAGGGGAATATCCCCTCTTGATGATCTAATTGTTCATGCGTGAATTTCTGGTATGCACATGTGCCATTGTTAACGTTTGGCACAGCCCGTCTCGCTCTGTTCTCTTCTGCAGAAGGAAAAAGGGGGGGGGGGGGAGTTGAAACATATTGTCCTGATGGTTTCAGAGGTTGCCACTGCCACCAGACGTATTGAGTTCAGCCAGGCAAACAGCTGCCTTCCCGACAAACTAACTGACATCCGTCCCACAGCCACAGGTTTGGATTGCTCTGCATGTCAGGTGTAGGAATTGTTCTTATACTTTGCATGGCTCTGGGTTTCACTTGCCATACCCTGTCGTCAATCATGACTCTACTTCCTGGACGAAGAGTGGGTGGCCTTGGTATAACGGTGGGGTATTTTATTGTGATACCCTTCAATCAGTGAGTTAGTCTTTAACGTGCACTGAAAAGAGGAACTTGTCCTTTAACGATAACAAGATAAGACCACCCTTACGTTGACTTGCTCTGCTCAGCTGTTGTCTGAGCTCATTTCGGACAGATTCCGCTGCGCTGACACTCCTTCTGAGTTGGCTATCCCTGGGTATTTTGTTGTAGTGGGTTTTCCTGTATTCTTGTAGCAAGGTGGTTATGGCCGGTGTACTTTACACAAGAGTTTCTAACTGACCAGACTTAGTAGAAACCTCGCCGACAGATAGATCAGACAATTTACCAACCAGCTATGAGATAAGTAGCCTAGTAAAGGAACACTTACTGAGACAACTATCGAGCAGGCAATCACGAACTACTGACTATAAGCGACAAATCTATGTATACGATCTTACTATATAGTATAGCCTGACACCGCCGAGACAAAGTTCACATGGAATATTCTGGGAACTCCTGGACTACAATAGGAACCCCAGATTATTCTGGAAACAATCCTGCCGACGACGCCATTTGTGATCAAGAGGAAAAAAAGAGGAAGAAGAGAGGAGTAGGGAGGAGAGAGAGGAGAGAAAGAAAGGAATGATGAGGGAAATGATATAAGATAAGTGTGAAGCCTAAAAGTTCGTTCCTCAGTCGAACTCTGCCTACTACACACTACCTTTGATAGTAAAGAAAGAGGGAGAAAGAGAGAGAGAGAGAGAAGGAGAAAAAGGATGAGAGTAAGGGATACGACAGATAGAGGTTCGTGTCTCCGCGTGAGAACAATAGTTAATTACTATTGCACCATCAATGTCTCGTGGTGTATGTTATCAGGTTATAGAAGAGAGGTACAGCCTCACAAGGTCTCTAAGCTACTCTAAATTATATTACTTCAGACTGAACAAGTCGAAATAAAAGACAACTCAATACATATTTATTTTCCTTCTTGAACAAGTAACAGAGTGACAATCTACAGCATAATCACATAAAGTAACCAGTACATGCATTGAAGACACATCTACGTATAATCGACTCCAAAAAACAACACAATACTGCATGACGCCACAAGGGGAGGTAGATAATGTAATAAACTATACAACCAGATGTTAGGGAATCATTACCTACTATCACCTCCTAACCGCATGAAGAAACGGACTAAATCTAGGAATTACACCGGCCTTTGTTTCATAACTATCTCTCCGTAGGCTTATCAGTGGTACATGTATTCAGCCCAAACACCCATTGATCCACAGATTGATCCATCAATCCATATACCCAGGGATCTATTTCGCTCCCATCCAACTTGTTCAGCGGGTAACTGTTTACCCAGACAATGTATTCTTCTTCTGCCATCCAGTGGGTTTTATGGTCGTCCTTCTGGGTTTCATTTGTCTCTGCCCAATCAATCGCTTGTCGTGGATCCCACTTGACCTTATTGTCATATCTGACCTTTAGTCTCCTGCGTGGTTCCAACCGCGGTGTTCCTGGCTATGGTCGTCTTGTTTGACGTTTAGCCATCTACTGCAACTAACGAGCGGTCTCCTTAGCTGGCGGTCCTCTTAACTCAAGTGGCTTTCTTGCACTTTAACGACCCTCGGACTCTGCGTGTCTTTCCCTTCTTTGGCATATCTGCCTTGGGTAGGTTCCGTTCACAGATCCTTAGTCGCTCTCACTCCTATCAGTGATTCAGACGAGTTCTAGCATGAGCGCTTGTCCGTCTTCCTTCACTTCCTCCTCCTACAGATACTATACAGACTTGGGCACGGATTAGCCACAATTTCTGAAGTCCTGTTACTATGTTCACTGATTTTTGTAAACGTAAACAATGCATGTTACCATGCTAAGAGATAGGAGTACGACACGGGAAACCGGATGTGGAAACAAACCACGAAACAAAGAACGCTGTGCTTAAAAGACAAGATCGATTACATGAAGTTAATTGACGGGCGTGCCTGTACTTAGATCTATCTTGCCCCGAATCTCCTGTTAGAATATAGGCCCTCAAGTAACACGCACTAAGGAGCCCATCTTTGTTATTTCCAGCAAGTCCTCCTTCCCTGAATCTCCTGAACATTTGATTCATTTCTGTCTATAAGTATCTTCCCCCCCCCCTCCCCCAATCTCCACATCCCCCCTCCCCCACCCCCGCATATCCTTTATAGGACATCGCTGTCAACAGTAGTTTGCCATAGCTTTCTGAGCGACCGGCTTACATACCCCATAAGTTACCGACACGGAGAGAACCGCTACCGATTCTCGCGCACGTCACGTTACTCACAAGAGTATAGAGATTACGGAGAAAGTCGTGTAAACCCTAGACCAGGGAGGCCGACTCTGTAAGTATCTACTTGTGTGTACTTAGATCTCCTTCTATGTCTTTTTTCCCCATGTGGGATCCAGAAAATGGACTTTCTGGTTATATTATGAACATGTTTATTCAGTGGGTGACATCACCTTCTCCCAATCTTCGTTGGAATCTATATAGTGTTGTTTTTTTCCTCGCTACATTCCATCCAAGCTATTCTGCTATTCCATTGTAGTCCTTCTAATCTGTGAAGGCAACGGTTAATGAAAGTGAATAGTTTATTAGTAATTATTTTAGTAATTCTGTCCCGCAGAACAACACGCGTTTCACGTCAGAGTTAAATGTCCCATGTTTTGTACTAGGTTCAATTTCTATTCATCTCTACAAATGCCCTAGTGCCTTGAAAGCTCTGGCACGGGAACAAAAATGTTGGTTCGTGTCAGCAAATATAAAGCAACAACATGACATGTATTGTTCACATAAACAATATGACAGTCTACTTAAGATTATTATGATGTAATTGTTTGGACAATTAGTATACCCAATTATTTCTTGTAAAAGATAACAGCGTGATAGCACGATTAATAATGTTACCGATATAATTAAACATTGAGTAAATTTAGAACGCATATTATTAAAATAAGAAAAAAGTGATTGTTTCGTGTCATGTCTATTGTAATGAGAAAAAAGAGTATTAATTGGTATATAAAAATAGACAGCTGTATGCATGAGACACTTAGACAATTAGCTGACAAGCTGAGACACATCTAATGGCAGTGGAAATGTGGTTTCTAGGGAACATGCAAAGAATACCACGGAGAGACAGAAAAATAACGCACTAGACAGTCCTTTAAGAATAACTTAAAACCGCAAACTGATTAGAGAAACAAGACATACAGACAAGATGTCTGGGCACGTGATGGGGAGATATAAGACACAGTCATGATGTCTGGGCACGTGATGGGGAGATATAAGGCACAGACAGTCATGGTGTCTGGGTACGTGTTGGGGAGAAATAAGATAGACAGTCCTTCAAGAAAAACTTTTTTTTTTTTAATAGCATATCCTTTTACAGGACTTAGCTGTCAACACCAGCATCTTTCAGCTGTATGTTGATCTCTTGGCAAGATTACGCTCAGTAGTTTGCCATTGCTTTCTGAGCGGCCGGCTCAGTATCCCGCAAGTCACGAGCGGGGGTCGAACCGCCTCAGCTCTCGCTCCGCTACGAGACTCTGCGTGATAAACGGGATTACAGAGAGAAAGTGTTGTAACCCCACAGCCAGAGAGACCGGCCCAAGAAAAACTAAAAAAAAAAAACCGTAAATTGATTATAGAAATAAGACACAGACGGATAAGAGCACTCGCTCTGAAACTTCTTGTGTGCTGATGCCGAGGTAGCGGGTTTAAACTCTACACCGGTCAACTGGTCTAAATGTTGACTTCTCGTCCTTGACTTGGGGACGTAAATTACAATTACTTCAAAAGTCGGAGTGAGTTTGCCTGATGGTGAGGGACACTGCTAGCAGGGAAAGCTTAACCACATGCAAAATATCAAGTGCACTAGAAGCAGTAGCGCGTGTATGGACTACGCTTGAGTTCAAAGCAAGCCAACGCCCAAAATAAATTGTTTATGAGATTTAGAATTTACCTCAGGACACGTGATACAAATGGTTGGGCGGAGGCCTTAGCAAGAGTGGCCTGTCAAGGCATATACTAATAACAGTGTTTGGTATGTTGATAATGATGATGATGATGTCGCTGATGATACGACTCAAATTTTAGGTCACGTCACCATAGCTTCAGTGAGCGACTTCTGCTCAATGATAATGCGAACATTCGGAAACCTGCATTGTGTCTAGCCAACCGGATTCCGTCTTGAAGGTAAGGCAGTCCCTCGTGACTTTAACATAATAGTGTACCTACACATACACATGGACACTATAAGTAAAACTCATGCTTCAGTGATTTTATGGTATCCGTGGCAGAATGGTCAAGCGTCTTCCTGGTGCTCTGAAGGTATTGCGTCTTGTGTTCATATCTTCTTCTTCTTCTTCTTCTTCTTCTTCTTCTTCTTCTTCTTCTTCTTCTTTTTCTTCAGCGTTCCGAGCCATTGAGGTTCTTTGCCGCAGATACAATCCGTCTCCATTCGTCTCTCTGGTTGACCTTCTCTTGCCAGTCGTTGATTCCAAGTGCTTGTAGGTCTGTATATATATTATCTCTCCACCGTCTTCTTGGTCTACCTCGGGGTCTACGGTCATTTTAATTATCGTTAATCAAGACCACCAGCGCAATTTATTTATGGAGGTCATGGTTGGAACTACAGGGTAAGTATTCTGTTCCTCCAGGAGGTCATGGGTGAAACTATATAGTATGTGATTTGTGGTCCCTGGAGGTCATAGTTGGAGCTACAAAGTGCGTGTTTTGTTCCCCCTGGAGGTTATAGTTGAACTACAGAGTACGTGTTTTGTACCCCATGGAGGTCATGGTTAAACTACAGAATACGTGTTTTGTACCCCATGGAGGTCATGGTTGAACTACAGAGTACGTGTTTTGTACCCCGTGGAGGTCATGATTGGAACTACAGAGTGCGTGTTTTGTACCACGTGGACTGTCATGGTTGAAGCTAAATAGTCAGTGTTTTTAAGTTCCTGAAGTACATAGCTGGAACTACAGAGTACGCGTTTTGTTATCCCTGGAGGTCATGGGTGCAGCCACAGAGTAAGTGTTTTGTTCCTCCCAGGAGGTCGTGGTTGGAGCCACAGTGTAGGTGTTTTGTTCCCCCAGGAGGTTGTGGTTGCAGTCACAGAGTAGGTTGTTTGTTCTCCCAGGAGATCGTGGTTGGAGTTACAGAGTACGTATTTTTTTCCACCCAGGAGATATGTCTAGAGCCACAGAGTTCGTGTTTTGTGCAATGCTCTCGGCAAGCGGATTACCGTTCTGCTAAAAGAGTCCAAACCATTTTGGGGTAAAACTCGGTGTAATAAAGTCGACCCTGTCGCCACAGTGACTGTGAGGTAATGTCACCATTAACAGCTGGTTGTGTTTGTAGTCCAACCCCCAACCCCAAGCATCTTGGTTGAATCTTAGTCTCCGTCTTTGATGAGTAAATCAGTGCAGCATACAGTTCTGCGCCAACCATACCAATTACCACCGGCGTAGAATAACGATTTCGTTGATGCCTGTTTAACTGATTCAACAAAACAAATGCAAGCTGGTCAGATAACGACAACAAAAACGCCCAGAGATAAACTCAGGGATAATACTGGCCGAATCTACACGAATCATCAAGAAAGACCAGCGGACGTTACAAATGAAAGAAAGTTAGTGAACCGCTGTATCATCGCTGTGATGTGGAGATACAAAATATCACGTGGTCCGTTCAGGTACGACCAGTTTTGCTGAAGGGATCTGAAGATTGTTAGATGTATATTGTGTCCACGGACATACACAAGGCCTCCTGGTTATTTCTCAGTGGGTTGCTCTCAAATTGTGCACGTGAGCGTGAATGTCCTTTAATGACGTCGCAATAGTTTATTGACTGCTTGTGATTTTCAGGGCAACCGAAGTTTCGTTTGCCATTGCTTTCTGAACAGCCTATGCCCATATAGTTGTGAACGTCTACGCAAAGCTATATGCTCTAAAATCTGCATGCTTTTCCCAATGGCATGTGCGTCACTCGTACAGAAAGCAATTTCAAACTAACAGTTAGTTGCGTGTCCTTTACAGAACGTTGCAGCCAACTCCAGTATTTATAGTTTGTAATTTGCTAGGCAATGCTAGTTCATTCGTTTACCATTGCTGTCTGAACGATCGACGTTTCTAACCGTCAAAATCAACGCAGGTCAATCCGTTTCTTAAATCTGGCAACTAATGTTGAACCATGGGCTCTGTATATCAGTTAAATATGAACCGCCGGTTCACCATCTTAAGGTCCTTTTGCCGTCTGACGATTCTAAAAACAACATACTGAATATACAATTGCTAAAGAAATCACAGATAAACAATACTAGGGTTGAGTAGACGTCATGTAAAAGATATGTAACTATGACTATGACTTACAGCACAAACTAAAGTGTTGAACCTTATAATCTGCACTATAATGTTTCGGTAACATAAGATCAAACCAGTTGCACTTACTACATTTACTGTACAAACTAACAGCTGTTTGAGCTCTAGTTGAGGCAGGGGAACCGACATCGCAGGACTCAGAACATTCCCAGGCTTCGTACTCATCTTCGGTATCGGCCAGATCATATGGCCATTCCCTGCAGCACCAGTCTATCTAGACCAGTGGTTCTCAACCTTTTTTGGCCCGTGCCCCCCTTCACCATATTTTTAGGACGTCATTCCCCTCCCCCTCACCATATGTTTAGAACGTCATCCCCCCCCCCTTTCGTATTTCCTCCCTAAAAATGTCCCCCTGCCCCTACACAGTATACGTAATAATTGAAGCTAAACTTAATAGAACATACTAAAACAAGTCTAGACGTCCACATAAAACGTGATTTGTGGGTCTACTTACTTTATAAAATGAATTTTAGAAAGGTTAGACGTACAGAACCGTAAAGTATGAAATGAAAAACAAGATCAAGTAATCGATTCTTGTATTAACGCAATCTTGAAATAATCTTCATTCCCCCCCCCCCCCCCTTGGAAACCCCAATATTCCCCCCCCCCCCCCCCGTGGGTGGGGGGGGGAGGGGAATTCCCCACCGGTTGAGAACCACTGATCTAGACTATGACGCTTGATCTAGTCTGCCACACAATACACAGGGGGGTTTAGTGGTCTCGAGGTATGGTGTCCGCCTCGAGTGCTGGAAGTCACGGGTTCAAGCCCCGATGACGGCCGGGATTTTTTCACGCAGACTTCTAGTAACAAAATTTCCCCTGGTCTCTGGGTAGTGAGATCAGACGCCCGTGTGTATTGTTGCGCACGTAAAAAATCCCTTGGCAGTTGGAAATCGAAGAAGAGTAGCCTAACGGCGCTGCCCGGGCAAAATTTCGAGTTAAATATCTACCCAAAGTATTTCAGGATCCTCGCCGATGCTACGGAGTTCGTGCACTGAGCTGAGATTCTCCGGACTCAGCCTTGAGTTAGGAGTAGAACGGAGCACTTATAGGTTACACCCGTGTGCCGTGATGTTGATCCGTCGACTAAACTAAACTAAACACTATACACATTATCCAAAATGGCCCTGGCCACGTCTGTCATTTTTGCGTGCACCAATACCCCACCCAACCGTACTAGCCAATCTGTCTACCTGCTCGTTTCCCATCACACCGGCGTCTCCTGGGGAAAAAGATCCAACAGATGCTCCCTATCTTTGACTTAAACTTAAGCATGCTTTCTGCACAAAGTATGCTTGTCTTCACCTATCTCGGCAAGCTATTGAGTCCCTTACAATCCTGGCACGTGTGCGCTGGTTGCACCCCCCCCCCCCCTTCCCTCCAGCAGAATGCCGCTGTGATTCCCTCCACCTTCATTCTCAGACTAGATGCTGTGATTTCGAACCTTATATAATTCCTTGCATTATGTCACTAACATGAGATCAAAGAAACTATATCAAATACAGGGTGTATTTTTAATTATTGCTGTGTTTGAAAATATTGCCGGTCCAAGTTTTGTATGTACCTATTATGTTGAATGAATTTTACAGAGGGTGAATACAAACCTTGAACCGGCAATATTTTCAAACATTGCACAGTCATTAAAAAACACCCTATACATATATTGAACAAACTAACGTTTTCAATAGTGATTTATTTCAATGTAATATATCGGTAACACGAGATCAAATCAGTTATATAATATTAACTGTACAAACTAACTTACTGATCATTATTTAGATCATTGTAATATTTCGTAACATTAGATCAAATCATGTATGTTACTTTTGCTTACGGTACACACTAATGTGTTAAACATGATTTACTGCAATCTAATGTTTCACCAAAACTAGATCAAATGTACGATCCGCTTAGGGAACCTGTGGCCGCTAAGTACCCGCGGTGCAGCTTTTTATGGTACAGATCAATATACCTATACATGGTAGAAGGGGCAGGGAGGAAGGGATGTTGAAGGGGCATACATGATGCAGAGAATAAACCTATAGAAATTTCAACGGAAGACTACACATGTGACCATTATTTGTAAATCTATTCTCTTATTAAAACCGGCTCTGTAGTGAGAGCATTTCTCAGTCCCGCATACTACATTCTAAGTATAACTGTGGGCGTTTTGAAAGCAGACCGCACTGCCGATCTTTCTTACACTGGTATTAATGCAGGTCATTTAGAAAGCAATGGCAAAACTACTGAACGTAAACTTGCCACGAAATCACAGACAGCGAATAAATGGTGGGATTGTCTGAGACGTCCTGTAAAGGATATAGTTCCCTTATTATGACAAACAAATAATCTATCTATACGATTATTTATTATTGGGGATAGCAAAAGATAAGACCGGTCTGGCGTGGTTTGGTTGAGAAGCTATGCCACTATGAGGGAATAAATGGTAGAAGAAGAAGAAGACAGACAATCTGAGTATACAGTTATTTATGTCTTTCATATGACTAGTATGTGAGAAATTTTGAACCTCATATAAACACCGCCATCTCGCGTACAAGTGATATTTCCTATAATTTCAATGTCAGAAAACGTCAAGTTCGCATTAGCAATGTTATTTCTTTTATTGTGGAAATAAATATCGACAAACGCATGCCGTGCGTGTTCAACTCCCTTCGTGTATTTTTCAGCTAGCTTGGAATGGTTTGTAAAGGATGATTCATTTCACAGGGGCATCTCCATACGTGGCACCGGAAAAGATCCTAAAATGTATATGTAACAGAATCATACGTCTTATATATGTTTGGGTGAATAGCTTTTCTAATAGTCAAACCTCGGTTTTCGTCGTAATCCGTCAGAAAACATCGGCCAAATCCGAAACCGACGAAAACCGAAGCAATCATTTCCATATGAATCAATGTAAATCCAATTAATTCTTTCTAGACACTCCAAACTACATATCAAAAACACATTTTACAGATTTGGTATTATTTCGACATTTGACATTTAAAGATTGAGCACAACCCATTACTGGCAACGCTAATCGTATTCCGTACGAACCTAAGGCTTGTCCACGTCAAGTTGGAAGCACTAGGCTCGAGTTTCGTTCTTGTTTAAGCTCGCCGGTAGTGCATATCCTTGACTGGACCCGGGATGGAACTACAGATCACTGGCGTGTGACGCGGGTGTGTAACCACTATACCACACAGCTCACGCTAAACGCGACCAAATTATCACACTAGAATAGCACAACGTCACCCATCGTAGGCTATAGCTCAAAATCAATGTGATTATTGCTCGTTGGACTTTAGGCGGCCTGGTGTGCCTTGCCAGTCGAGAAGATCTGATCATTCCGGGCCACATCGATTGACGGATGTCAGTCACGGCGATAGGGAAAATTTTGAGCTATAGCCTATGACGGGTGACATTGTGATATTCTAGTGTGATAATGTGGTCGCGTCTAGCGTGAGCCGCGTGGTCTGATGGTCACACATCCTCCTCACACGCCAGTGAACCGGGTTTGATCCTGGGTCCAGTCAAGGATATGCACTACTGATGAGCTCAAACGAGAGCGAAACTTCACGTGGGCAAGGCCTTAGATTGATACCGGAATATGATCAGCGTTGCCAGTAATGGGTTGTGCTCAATCTTTAAACATTTTATAGAGAATAAATACAGTTGTTAATACTATATTTCGGCTCCAGACTTGTCCGAACTCGCACCTCCGTCATGCCAAGTAACACAGTGTATCCCGCTGCACCTCTTGAATTTTTCAAGTCACTCTCTGCTGGCCTTTAAATCACCAAGTACACTAGCACTCGTCCCATGCATTCTCTTAATGAGATCGGCATAAACCAGTCTGGCTTTTTCACATATGATTCACTCCGAAGTAGAATCGCCATTTAACTGTTTTTGATTTATCCACGTTAATAATAACTGTTCGATATCTTTAATTGTTTGCAATCTCTATTACGTTAGCTCATTCACACCTTTCGCAATATTAGCCTCTTTTATTGCGTCCTTTTTCGCAACAATGGAGCTTATCGTGGATGACGACATCTCGTACATGCGGCCGATTTCAGCAATTTTAATGCCGCTTTCGTATTTTTCAAAGATTTCCTTCTTCAACTCGATCGCGTTCCTGGCCTTCATCTTCGAAGGGCTGCTGACTCTGGAAACTTTCTTTGGTCCGATGATGGAGCTTATAGGAAAGGGTTAACTTATTAGCAAGTGATACTCACACAACGAGAAACATCGTCAAATTGAGCAGAAGAATGCGTGGGTCCCATTGTTGTCGCAAAATTAATAACGAGATTCCGTAGGCACGCCGACTAAATCCCAGGCAACCGCGTTTTTTTTTTTTTTTCGCGTGAAAAGATCGACGAAAACCGAACTCAACGAAAACTGAAATCGATGAAAACCGAAGGCAGCAACAACCGAAGATTGACTGTATTTAAATATTTGCCTAGGAAGTTGCCGATATGATCCATTCTATTCGATGTCCAACTTTCGAGGATTCTTAATGTGTGCGATGTGCGCATGGGGTCCTCCATGCAAACCAAAAGCTTTCAGCCGGTTGAGAAACAAGTAATTGATCTCCGAATAGTATACTTTACATTTTAAACTGAATCAGGTTGTGACTTTAATCTATTCAAAGAGGTGAGAATAGGGACAAGTGATGAGTTAACAGCACGACTGGTATTGCCGATGTTGTAGGTTTAGGTAAACATTGGATCTTGTCCACTCATTATGTAACAACAGATAACACGATGGTTAATCGTTTGCTACGAGACTCCAGTGGATTTCTGGCCTACACTGACGTCACACAGTACAGTACATTATACAGCCTTAAGTTGGCTGCTGATTTCTGTGAGAATTGTAAATTGGTGTTGGTGAGTCAGCGCGTACTAGTTGGTAGCAGCAAAGGATGAAGTAACAGCAGGAGCAGTAGGGAGAGCAACAGTAGCGGCAGCGGACGGAGGAGGAGTAGAGGGAGACGGTTGCGGGAAGAAGAAGAAGAAGAAGAAGAAGAAGAAGAAGAAGAAGAAGAAGAAGAAGAAGAAGAAGAAGAAGAAGAAGAAGAAGAAGAAGAGGAAGAAGAAGAAGAAGAAGAAGAAGAAGAAGAAGAAGAAGAAGACCAACAACAACAACAACAACAACAACAACAACAAGAACTAGAAAATAAAGAAGAAGAAGAAGAAGAAGAAGAAGAAGAAGAAGAAGAAGAAGAAGAAGAAGAACAAGAAGAAGAACAAGAACAAGAAGAACAAGAAGAAGAACAAGAAGAACAAGAAGAACAAGAAGAACAATAACATGAAGGAGGGAGAGAAGTAGGAAGAGGAAGAGGAAAAGACGAAGAAGAGAAACAATAACAAGAATAAGAAGAACACTAATAAGATGTAAACAAAATAATGACAACAGAAGAAACACCACCCGACAAAGAAGAACTTTAGTAATTACAACAGATGCTCATGTTCCAATCCCCCTGTTTAATATTAAACACGATCGATGATAAATAACACAGTAAAATGATACGTTAGTCAACAATGAGCCCTAAAATATCATTCTTGTAAGTCATGCAGGAAGCAGCAACATGACCACTCACTGTGTAGACGCACAACTTCGCGATCACGACGCATTACTTTCATTGAGAGTTGAGTTGAGTTCTGTTAAGAACTGACATCACTGCACCCATACGTGCTCATTGAGAAACACTGGATACAAAGCTTCTATTCTGATTCCCCGAAGGTGGCTTACAAATGTAAACGCCCGATTCAAAGATAGGTGAATGGTCCTTTTCTTCAGTCTGCGAGAATATTCGTTTGAGTAATGCTACCTATCCCCGTTGATACAATGTCCTTTCAGAAAATCTTTACAACCAGGTGTATGCTCTGCGTTTATTGCTCTTAATAATACACAACCATGTGTCAAATGGTTTGATTTCGGTTGCTCCATTGGACGGCGGCACTTTAGCCACACGGGTACGTTAAATTTGTGTGTAAATAAAAGTGACTCGTGTGGTGACGTGATGATATGCCTTCACTGCGTAAATCCCGCGCTGTGTTGATAAACGTTTGGACACAAGAAGCCGTCTGACAATTATCGGGCATCTAAGATGAAATGCTACGGAGAAATGTTAAGGCTAAATGACAGGAGCGAATCATTCAGTTATTCGTCAACATAGTAATCCTGAGCTCAATCCCCACCAGTTCTTGCATGTGTTCTTCCCCTTAAAATAACCCCATCTGTGGGCTAGTGGGGTCCTATTGTTGAATATAACGTACTAGCTTCATTACCCTCTTTCAGACAATCGTTGTTAGTTACTCTGGCAGTCCAAGGAATTCGCAACATTTGTCTCAGGAACAACATCTAAACTTCCAAGTTCTTCCTAATAATAGTTGTCTACTAAAAAGCGGCATGGTAGATGTGTACATCGCACAAGAGAAACCGATCAGTAAATCTAAATGGATTCTTCATGCTATCTCAATAGTCTCCAGGATTTGCCGACAATTGACATAAAGCGTGGCATATACATTAAGGAAGTTAAATGTAGAATGACTCAAGCTAAAACGGCATTTCATGAAATGAAGAATATTCCCTTCAATATATTTTAGAAGTCGACGTGGCCAAAAGGGTAAGAAGGCTCGCTCTGGTACGTTGACAGAAGTTAGGAGTTTGAATCCCTACATCGGCACTAAGTTGGACTTAAACGTTAACGCCTCGTTCAGAAAGCAATGGCAAACTGCTGGACGTAAAATTACCTTGAAATTCAACTTGAGGCTGATTGCAACGCCTTTCACTGGACGTGAAACAATTTTTTTTTTTAAATCTGTGAGTAACAGGTAAGAAAAAGTTTTTAAGATCTATAATGAGCCAATTCTGAGGTACTGTACCAAATCAAGAACCATCAGCACACAATTGACGAATTATGCGGAAACTGCGGATATGTGATTTTACAGAAGAAGGACGGGAACACAGTAGACGGACAGAAATATTAATGAAGATGTTTTGAAAGATGTTAACTCACAATGAGAACTGGTTACTCGCATCACAAGAAGATTGTCAACATTCTTTAGTCGCTTTGGTCATATCATGAGAAAGGGAAAGAGGACAGCTGGAGTATGTCGAGACAACGGGAAAGTTGGAGGAGAGGAGAGACAGTGGAAGACCACTTGGGAAGACAGTTAGACATCATGGCACCGAGAGGCATCTGTATCAGAGAAGTTTAGCAGCACACGATACCGAGGGTTGTGGAAAGACATGCTCGCCAACGCTACGTGGCGTAGTCTATACGAAGAAGTGCACTAAACATTACGTCTGAAATGAATTGCTAATGAATCATTGTCCGCGAGCCTGACTATAAAAGGCAACATGTAAAACGTTGCTAGCATAAGTCTCACAGACACTGGAGCCATGCGTTACATGTAGAGACAAACAGGACATGTAGTGGCTTGGCCAGCTTGTGAGAATGGGAGTTGCCCATTGTTAACGCGAACTTGAAGCTTTGTACCTGCAATCAAAGGCGACACATTAGGCTTAAGCAGGCAGGCAGGCAGGCAGGCAGGAAGGCAGGCAGGCAGGCAAGCAGGCAGACGGACGGATGGACGGACGGATGGACGGACGGACAGACAGTTAGACAGACAGTTAGACAGACAGACAGAGAAAGACAGTCAATCAGGCAGGCAGGCAGGCAGGCAGACAGACGGACGGACGTACAGGCAGACAGAGACAGACAGTTAAGCGGACGGGCGGAAGGACAGACAGACAGACAGACAGACAGACAGACAGACAGACAGACAGACAGACAGACAGACAGACAGACAGACAGACAGATAGACAGATAGATAGATAGATAGATAGATAGATAGATAGATAGATAGGCGGACAGACAGACATATTATAATATGCACGGGAACCAGACGACTGTGGTCACAGCTAACATAAGCATGACAATAAGATAATCACAGGGGCAACAGCCTAAATGAAACGGTATAGAGAAGACAGAAGACAGTGATATCCGTACCAAGTGGAAATGAGCAAAGCCATAATCACATTTTTGGAATCACCTCAATTATAACAGAGGCAGAACCAGAAGGACATATTTGTTTTATTTATCAGATTGTCAGCGTATCAAAGAAAGATTGAATGAATTAAAAGTACTTGACAGTTTGTATGGGGCTCTGGAGCACTTCAGATATCAGCCAGAGTAGTAGTAGTAGTAGGCCTCTTTCAGTCCTATTTGGACTATAGATTTGTGCCGCTTGTGAGGTGCCTGGCAGCACCGCTGGTGACTGTATAGTCCAATGCGAGAGTGACAATCCCTGTCAGAGTTTCCGCATCTGTAAGACGAGGCAAGTCCCGCAGTAAGTGACTGCGCTTTGAGCCTGTGCCGCCTATCCTCAGTTTGTTGGATCAGATTGCGCTCAAAGAGCACCAGTCCGTTTCGTACATCTCTTCTCCAGGAGCATCTGTCTGTTGCAACTCTCTCCCACGTGTCTGGATCTATTCCAATGGTTTTCATATCATGTTTACACACATCCCTATATCGCATTTGGGGTCTTCCGGTTGGCCTCTTTCCTGTGGCTAGTTCTCCGTAAAGGAGATCTTTGGGAATACGTTCACCCTCCATTCGAGATACGTGGCCCAGCCACCGGAGGCGTCTCTGCTTGAGGAGGGTGTGCACTGTGGTAATATCTTCTCGTTCAAGCACCTGTTTGTTTGTTATGTGAGTCAGAGTGCTCTTGTGGTAACATTTACATTCATTCTTTGTATCTTCTTCTTCTTCTTCTTCTTCTTCTTCTTCTTCTTCTTCTTCTTCTACTACTACTACTTTTTCCTCTTCTTCTTCTATTACTTCTTCTTCTTCTTCGTATATCTGACCTGAAGCGGGTAATGGCGATCCTCCCCCACCCCCACCCCCAAAACCACCATGCAAACTGGTACATTAAGCTGTTGATGGAACTAATATAATTGTTTGTTATTCTGCAATTGTAGTTTGATTTAACTATCTTTTAGTGCCTTATAGTGCTCCCCTCATCTATAGCTTTTCCCACAGTGGCTAATGTCCATGAGTTGTACTGTAATGTCTAGCGGTGTCAACACAGAGAATGACAAAGCGTAAGAGGATAAGAGGAAGAGGTAGAAAGAGAAGAAGAAGAAAAAGAAGAAGAAGTAGAAGAAGAAGAAGAAGAAGAAGAAGAAGAAGAAGAAGAAGAAGAAGAAGAAGAAGAAGAAGAAGAAGAAGAAGAAGAAGAAGAGGAAGAAGAAGAAGAAGAAGAGAGTTATGATATTGCGACCAAAAAAAAAAAAATAATAATGCAGTGTCCTATCTGATTTAATGTCTATTTTGTAAATGTATCATGTGATATGTAGTTATATGATTTTGTAATAATGGATGCCTTATGACCATAGTACAATGTTGGTTTTGAATAACACAAATAGACACATCAAAACGTTGCATTTCTACTACTAATGCAACTATTATGTCTACCACAACTACTACTGCTGCTGCTGCTGCTGCTATTGCTACTACTACTACTACTTTTACTACTACTACTGCTAAACTACTATTACTTCGAATACTGCTGCTGCTGCTTCATGTCATGATAACTATGATGATTTGTGATGGCTATTATGATGTATGGAGTGAGATACCATGTCCTGCTATTACTATTACAATGTAATTATTTTTGTTATTGTAATGGCCTGATCAATATATTATTTGCTTGTAAAATTAACACCCGCGGCATTGACTTGCCATGATAACGACTCTTTAAAACAATGATTTTCTAACAACCTTGACAACTGCACACATACTGTATATTATAACGCTATCGACCTTTCGTTCTGCCTGTTGGTAAGACATCACCAAAAAAAAACAAAAAACAGACACTTCCTCCTAAGTACGGGAGCACTGGCTATG
This sequence comes from Cepaea nemoralis, assembly GCA_014155875.1. Taxonomy (NCBI): domain Eukaryota; kingdom Metazoa; phylum Mollusca; class Gastropoda; order Stylommatophora; family Helicidae; genus Cepaea; species Cepaea nemoralis. The sequence goes on from JACEFZ010000464.1 coordinate 508,504, forward strand.
ACAATTCCTTTATCTCAAATCAAGCTGACAATGAAACGTTTCACAAGTTTCCCATGCACACGTTTAAACCAGAGAAAGGCTGCAATTGTCATGAAGATATATTGAACTGACCTATCTATGCGCAAGATGAACGCAATGGTGTTGCCAGATTTCATACAGCAATCGACCAGGACAGTTCCACACGCCAAGCAGTAAGATTGAAGTGTTAAGTTTTCACATGGTTGTACTTTCCTAGAAATGCAATGAAAGAACCAATGAAATCCAGAAGTAGAATCGGTAAGCTTTACTAGAACACGATCACAGGTAACAACATGGACGTTGCGGCTAGTCTTCGTCAGCACACGAACAACAAACATACATAGATACAACTACATGAAAAACTACTTGAATATACCCGTATATATATATATATATATATATATATATATATATATATATATATATATATATATATATATATAAGAAATATAGAAGCTATAAATGAAATCAGCATTGGAGGACGAAACATCGATACCTTTAGATTTGCAGAAGATACAGTATTGATTGCAGACAATGAGCAGTATCTACAACAATTAGTAGACGCAGTTGTTGTACACAGTGAGCAGCTGGGGTTAGAATTAAATTGTAAAAAGACACAGATTATGGTCTTCACTAGGAAGAACGAAGTACCACAATGTAATATACAAGTAAATGGTAATATTCTTCAACAAGTGAATCGGTACAATTATCTCGGAACAGTCATATCATCTGATGGGAGAAGCCTTGAAGAGATTAGAACAAGAATCGCCATAGCGAAAGAAGCCTTTAGCAAGATGAAAAACATACTGACCAATAAAAAGATGTCAATTGAAACGAGAAAAAGAGTGTTGAGGTGCTACATAGAGCCTGCCCTTTGGACAATGAGCAGTCAAGCTGAATAACATCTGATGGCTGCAGAAATGTGATTTCTGAAGAGAATGCAAAGAATACCACGGACAGACAGCAAAACCAATGACCAAGTACTACAGGAGACAAATGAACATCGTAAACTTATTAGAGAAATTAGACGTAGACAGTCAAAATTTGTTGGACATGTTATGAGAATAAATGAATTGGAGAACTTTGTGACAACTGGCAAGATCGAAGGGAACAGACCAAGGGGAAGACCGAGAAGTAAATACCTGGATGGCTTGGCCACATAGCATGGTCGAGACAGGAACACTGAGCTGATCCATGACTCTGGTGATCGAGTGAAGTGGCGAGTCATGACCGCCCACGCTTTCCGGCATGGCACATGATTGATTGATTGATATAAGAATAAACCACCCTTTTCCTTGTTATGAATCTGACACGAATGTGACTCAACGTTTCGTGTATAGGTGACAAAAATGAGTGCTCTCTTTGAAATGTACATTGGGAGATCGATGTGTGGGGAAGTGACGCGGATAGGATACTTATGGGGCATAAACTATTTTGTTGTTAAATCTTTAGAATATGTATGATAAATATACCTCAGCTTCAGATATAATATCACCTTCTCCACCTCGTAATCCTCATTTATGTAAGCAGGCAAGTGGGTTGGTAGGTATAAATGAGATGATTTATAGAAAATGAAAACCACAACATATTATACATCTCATTTATATAAGGAGGTAAGTGGGCTGGTAGGTATACATAAGACGATTTATTGAAAATTTATATCACAACACGCAATGATGCACAAATGGAATGGAACCAGAAGAAGAGGTCGACCATGTAAACGATGGACAGATGGAATAGCAGAGTCCATGGGAATCTCGATACACGAAGCCCACAAACAGGCACTCTCCCGCTGTTTATATATAACCTCGACACCGCAAGGTACAAGAGTACCAAATTTAGATGAGATGATTAAAGTGTTTCTATACACTGAAGAAGAAGGCGAAGACGAATAAACAAATTAGGAGGTTGATAGTAATTAGAGGGGAGGGAGGGGAGAATAAGTAGAAGGAGGGAGATGAGAAGAAAGAACAGAACGAACTTTCTTTAACAACGGATTAATTTTTCTTCTACTTTTGCTTTCGTCGGGAATGTTGTTTTATACGTAATTGCGTTGTGCCTGTTTACAACAGAGCAGCGATATTTGCACCTTTCGGCCGATACATCTGACTTCTTCAGGCATTTGTTGGCAGGGTTACCTCCCGAGTTCACACACAAAGGATTACGAATTAGATGCCATTAAACACGCAAAATAAGATTTAAAACGTGACAGCTACATTGAAGTTACGCAATTTATTCTGATCATACATACACCTGTGTCTTACTTACATTCGTAAAGCTCTCAGTGAACATAACTATGCTTTTTAAAGAAAGACATATTGCATATTTACAAGATTCATATAGTGTTGAATTAAAACAGGCAATACACTGAAAATTGGAAAATGCACATGAGCGTGTCTACATTATATCAAGACGAATAGGAGGAGGTGGAAGAAGAAGACGATGACGAAGACGAAGAGGACATCGGTGACTTCTTCTTCTTCTTCTTCTTCTTCTTCTTCTTCTTCTTCTTCTTTAGCATTCCGAGCCATTGAGGTTCTTTGCTGCAGATACAATCCGTCTCCATTCGTCTCTCTGGTTGACCTTCTCTTGCCAGTCGTTGATTCCAAGTGCTTGTAGGTCTGTATATATATTATCTCTCCACCGTCTTCTTGGTCTACCTCGGGGTCTACGTTAATTTATTTCCTGAGTGTAAGCGAGTTTTGTTTCCCTATTATCTTCCATTCTTTCTATATGCCCCAGCCATTGTAGTCTATTAGCCTTCATGATACCAGTCATTAGCGGGGACGTAAACAGATCATAGATATCTTTGTTACTTCTTCTTTTCCGTAATATGAATTATATAAAATGTAAACTAAGAAATAGGATGGAACTTGACCTCTTAAATGCTATCCTTACAATAAGATTTGGCCTGATGACAATAGGAAAATACTGTTCAACTTATCCTCTCCCTGATCGTGTATTAAAAGAAATTGGAACGGTTAAAGCACACCAGAGTCATTTTTAATCTGAAGCTTCAACTTCATCATCCGAGCTAAGTTTATCCTGTGGATCTTGTGAGACAGACATCAGTGAAGTGAGGACATGATTCTAAAGGGTAAGTCACATCGATATCTATGTAATTTCTTACTTTCTCAACCTAAATGTTTGTTTCTAGATGTTTACCAACACAATCTAGGTATTTCTAGTTGTTGATTGTTCCGTTTCTAGATGTTTTCTGTCAAAGAAAAGTGGCAACCCTGCAACCATCTCGTTCAGCTGAGCCTTGCTGACAAGAACAGTGCATTAACCGGAGAAAGTGTTGATCTTCGAGGTGAGGGATACCCAATACCATAATATAATATCGAAGACGTTAAACAGGCATGACAGGCCTGGACCTAGACAATATCTACGGGTCAGAGCCAGCCAGATAATGTAGCAGCCTACAAATGGTATCGCTTATTCGATATCTGTGCAATGTTGAAGCAATATTTCTAGTTGGCAGGATACGTTTCTCCAGCCCGGCGTTAACAACTTGGTGGATCGACCTCTAAGTGGCTACAGCAATAGGATGCACACTAACGCTGAGATTGTTCGTCATTGTTGTGGCGGCGAATGATTCATACGAGGTGCAATATTCAATGTCAAGTGCAGCGTGTCGCTACTGAACGTGTTCATGAAAGAAATTATCATACTGGCATCGGCGAAGTACCATACTTATATCTCACGCCTACAGGGGCTAATTGGATGGTGCAACATGAGCCTCAAGCCCAGAAAGTCAAGAAGCTTGTCGTTCGTGAATGGCGTTACGTTCGTGGGGGAATTCCCACGATCACAGAGGAACCATTTAACTATTTGGAGCTATTGGGAGCGTTTTGTGTGATATTCACTGGCACAGGAACGGAGCATAATGGGGACGACCCGTTGCTGTGAAGTTGGAACTGCGACTAACTAACTAACTAACTAACTAACTAACTATTTGGATGCGTGTACAGTGCCTTTTTTTTACGGTGAAGAAGGTGGTACCGCAGTTGTGTGAGAATTTGGAAGAGGATCTGAGAATCATTTACAAAGGCAGAATAACTGGACAGTTACAAATGTGTTAGCTGCCGTGTATGCTGATTTTGAAGTCTCTATGATTTCTGCTAAAACAGAAAATAAACACAAGCGCAGTGGAGGAAATACATACAGAGATCAACAAAGCCGCGATAAAGTGGGCACGAGAGTGACACCATGATTGTCGCACGTCATGCTGTGTTCCAAGAATACAAAGTTTGAACTCCACCACACATCCATCACAGGAACAGTGGGAACAGCCAGTCTCGCGGTGATGGTACCAGAATCCTTAGATTAAACAGACAGTGGCTATCAGGCACAGCTGAAATACGGCAAGATGGTGGAAGTTCAGCAGCGTAATCGAATATACCCAACAGGTTTTTAAGTGGAAGGAAGTGGTACATTACAACCAGTTCAATAAAGAAGGATTTGGGCACCATACACCTGATTAAATGGTGAGTCTGGAGGTCAGTATGGCCAAATGGATAAGAATGTGCGTTTTCAAATATCCGGTGTGTTGATGCCGAGGAAAGGGGTTCAAGCCCTACACCGAAAAATTATACTAAAATGTTGACTTCTCGTCCTTGACTTGGGGACGTAAATTACAAGTACCTCTGAAGTCGGAGTGGGTCAGAGTCGCATTTTAGCACATAGAATAAAGACGGGAAGATCCCAGCATAACAGAACGGCGTTCTAAACCGAGAAGAAGAGACAGTTTTCCCTAAACACGCGTGGCAGTAGTTTCCCCATCAACGTTAACCCCATCTTCACATTCCGTGAATGAACAGCAACTGTATCTAAATGTATCACATGCTTATTGTCAGCTTCGTGCGCCTCCAAGATTCTATACTATAATCAGCTTCCATCTCTCTATCCCCGCTACCTTCCTATCCACGATATTCAGTTCATTCATCACCACCTCTTCGCGGAAGCTACCTGGCTACTGAATGCACTGTTCGATCATTCAGCAAAGGTTCATCACGCAATACCGGCAATCAATCAGTTGCTCAATACGAGTGTGTGTGTTAAAAATATATAAATAAATAAAACGCTTGCAACGATCACTCTGACATATTTCTCTTTTGCTGTTGACAGATTCCGAGGTCACAGTTTCTGTATGCGTTCTCTACCATAACATTTCTCTTATTTACACCGTTTTTACAGTCTTGTTGCTAAAAGCCAAACTGGCAAAGTAGTTGACAGTTGTTTACGTCTGTCACGATTCAGCTGTGTTTTGCGACACTCCCATTAGTTATTTTATTCTCTGGGCTTGTTGTTTCATTCTTTCTTCTATTTATTTTATTTCTTCTATTTAATAAGCTGGCTATGTGGCGCAGGGATTACGGATGCAAGTCGTAATACGGCATACGCCGTTCGGAGCACAGCTGCGGGCTGTTTGGCAGCAGACCGCCTTGCGTTGGTTTTCATACAATGGTATGTGTGTCTGTCATTTACAAAGTAATGGCAAACTACTGAACGGTGTTGATGGTCCTCTCATATCAAAGCCCCATAGCAGGAAACTGCTTCGAGACAACTTGTTTGGTTGGTAAAACCCCCAACTCTGAAACTAGTCAGTTACACAGATAAGACAAAACACATACGAGGCGAGGCAACACTCCAGGGACAGATAGCTGAGCATGTATCACATCATATCATGTGGTGCTTCAGTGCAGGGCACTTGCCTGCCAATTCAGTAGTCCAGGTTCAGTCCCAAACATGGAAGGAATCCTTCATTGTTGTTGTTGTTTCTGAATGTAACATCACGATGTCGACCAGCCATTATCATATGTGTACCTGACAGATTTTCAGAATGTTCTGTCAATTGCCTGAGAAAGAATAGCGATGAGTAAGGGAACTGACGACCAGAGCTCATTATGCCATATCCATGTCTACCATTTCACACCCCACGGCCGTATCGCCTATGGGACTACCTTTACCTCTTCGCAAGAAGAAACCGAATTAGAATTGCTGGCAGAAATAAAGCTACCACGTCCTGCATTGAATTTATGGAAATAACAAGACTGACGTCGTCCTTTCGAACCATGCTAATTGAATCACTTAGTATACAAACGTTGGTATACTTATGTGATTCTAGCCTTATGAAAGCATGTGTTACTCCCATCACCTCCACCGTCATGCTGGTGGTGGTCATAAAGTGGGTACAACTGTTTTCATGCTTGCTTGTTTGCTTGTGTTCGTTGGCTTGAGCTCCAACGCGAAGTCCTGTATGTCGGATGAAGGCAGCCTGTTGTCCAACATCAGTGTGATGTCATACAGGACCTGAGCTTTGCGTGAGTATCCGTTGTCCCATTTCTGGCTTATTGGTGTGCAGACTGGGGGTTCCTCGCCGTACAGGCAGACACTCTCCGACTTCGGAGGAATCGGCGATAATACCGACTTTAGCCAGGACCCCGAAGGGACCTGTTTCCCAGGACGCTCGACGAGGACGCGCCAATAGGTCTTGGCCAGTATATAACCCGGCCCTGGTGCCTTGGAAACACCCCTGCGTCCCACTGGTTTCATGAACGGTTCGACCCGCTGGATGTGACGTGAATGATCGCGCAATGTTCTGCTACTGTATAAATATGATAACGTTTTGTGCAATACGTCACTGCCCTTGAAAGTTATAACAAGAGTTCTGGCTTCTGGCATGCTACATTTAACCAGTTTTAACATACGGCTGCGAATCCTGGACAATTAGTTAAACAGGCGAACAATCTCTGAAAGCCTTGGAGATGTGGTTTTATAGAAGAATGCTGAAAATTAATTGGACAGCCAAAATGAGCAATCTGGACGATTTAAAGGAAGCTGAGTCGCAAAAACAACTTATCACAAACAGAAAGAGGAAGTCATTGTGTTTTTTTTTGTTTTTTTGGCAACGTTATGAGAAGACAAAAACTGAAACATGTGGCAACCAGAAAGATTTGCGAGATAGAGAAAGACAGTGTGAGAAGATTCTTGACAGTCTTGTGTCATGGCACAGAAGAGAGTCAACACACGAACTAATCTATGACGTCTGAGATTTTTATTTTTGTTCATTTGTAGAGAGGCATGATCGCCCACGCCACCCGCCAAGGCACATCCTGATGATAATGATGACAGATTGTGCTTTATTTATGTACACCTTGCTTCTCATCAGTGACACCGAAGTAGAGACATACCAGGCAGGCACAGTTCACGGTTCATATGTTCCCCAGTGACAACTATTCATACGTGCGCCAACAATTCAAATGTTAGAAGGATGCAGCTGCAGTTTAGAGCAGCGGTTACGTCAAGCGGTGTGAAGCAGTGTATACAAGAATGTTTAACTCTTTGAATGCGTCTCGCTACACATGTGTGCAGCTCCAGACATGTCCACTGACTGTAAATTGTCCTGTCATTTCTGTTTGCTACAAGTATGCATCCCATATTAATGTGTCCAGCTTGCGCACGTACTTGTGTCTGGTTTCTTTCCTTTAGACAGATTCAAATCCAAGTTAACGAACCGTATCTACCCGCGGGTAGGTTTTCTTTCTCAACAATTTTGCCAGGGCTGCCACCATAAGGCCTACTTTTTGTGATTTCCAGTTTCAACGTGCACAGTTTGCACACGGTACGGGTGATATCAACAGACACCAGCAGTTCTAACACAAATCCCCCAGCCCTAAGCTGAGATTGAATCCGTACCTTCTGAGGTAATGACTGATACTGAAACCTCTCAGTTATGACTCCCCCCCCCCCCCCCCCCCCCGCGATTATTTTCATGATCTAACGGATTGCCGGTTGTGCTTGCTTGCTTGCTTGTGTTCACTGGCTGTGAACTCCAGCGTGAAGTCCTGTATGTCGGATGAATACATCCTGTTGTCCAACATCAGTGTGATGTCATACAGGACCTGAGGTTTGCGTGAGTATCCGTTGTCCCATGTCTGGTCGGTTGTGATCGGTATGAGGTCCGCCGTATTTTCTAGCACATGTGGTGGCGGCCGAGTGACGTCACTGGGTGGAGCTGATAACGAACACAATCACATCTGGAGGCATAACATTTGGCAGACAGGCAAGTGCGCTAGCTACTGTGCCATGGGTATTTAGTCTACTTCCATATCTGTTGTCCATCTGTTGTTCGTGCAGAGAATGATCAGGACAACACCTGGTAGTCAAGGAATGCACGCTCTTGTTTCGCGCTGGGGTACGGTCGTACAAGTTTATGGGGATTATGTAGAAACTATGATTAAAATTAGTAGAACTGCGGTAAAGCTGTGATAATGTATGACAGCCTGGGGTTCTGATATAAGTAGCACATTTTCCCCCTTCAATTTTCATTTTCTCTTCATTGCTCTCCTTTTTCATCCTTTCATTCTTCTCAACCCGTCCACATGCCTTAATGTAGTCACTGGAGGGCATCTCCATGATTAAATGTTTTGTTTTGTGTATGCATTTGTTTGATGACAAAGGCTAGTCACCGCAACGTCCTGTGGTTTTCGTAATTTTATTCTGTAAAGCTTCCTTATTGTTTGTTTTATTATGTACTGTAGAAAAAATAGTATGTTTGGGGGATATGTTCATGTGTATTTGTAAATGTTATTCATTGTGAACAAATAGATTTCAAATCAAATATGGTGCAATACTTTCTGACCGACCCTCGTACCTACAGTGAAATCGCCAGCATAAATTTGTGAATGACAAGATAACATGAATACAATGAAAGATCGTGACAGACCTGTGACAAACTGGGTCAAAGAACCTGAAAACTTGACTGAATATGATGCACCCTTCCAGATTTATTAAATACCGACCTACGTCAGGAATATCGTACAAGAACTGGGGCATGCTTTCTCTAAAAGAATATGTCATTCAGAGAAAACATGTTTTATTTTGATCCTATAGAATGTGACAGAAGTGGAACAGTTTATTGTATGATTTAACTAGCCTTTATATTTTGGAGATTATGATATGTAAAAATAGCAGTTTACCTTTTAGAAATGACGGCACTAGTGGTATGATAAGCGGATAGCTGGTTCACTGGGAGAATCCAGGTACAGGTGGTTACTGGAGATGGTTACTGGTTACAAGGGCTGCAGTATCTTGGCAAAGATCACCAAAGGAGACTGGGGCTACGGCGTTTGTGCACTCTGCGACGCTGAAGACAGGCCGCTGTGTATAAAGAGACCAAGCCATATGGAATTACCCCATATGGACAACATTCACCTTCGGATTAATAGGACTGCGAGGGTAAAGCCATGGGCAGCTGCTTTGGTCGCTGACAAGTCACAGGACTATCATTCTGAGCCGGTGATGGACCCTACTATAACTTATCCTTAAGGTTGTACGGGGTAGTGGTAATTGTGAAATCGAAATGGAATCAAACCTGACGCAAATACGTCGATCTTTCTGCCTTTAAACCACTTTAAACACGAGAGGCAACTTAGCATAGTACGAGAACCGTTTCTCGACCTCTTGCAAATTCTCTCCGGCCTCATGCACCATCACCTTCATACCCAAGGTGTGTGCAATCTCTTGTGTCCATCTTCGTACCGATCGACATTTGGCTACTCTTTTACAGACCATGCTTTTCGTCACCGCTCGTTCCAAGCTAATGTGGCATTTAATATGGCGAAAGTATGTTAGTTTCCCATACATTATACTATTTATGATCCAGGTATTCTTTCCATGTTAAAATCTTCTAGAATTTCAGAAATTGTCTTCTTCTTGGTTCACGATATTATTAGATATGTACTGTAACATTTAAGCTCAAAAGCCATTATTTTCTCCTTCAGCGATCACGAAAGAGTCCATTTGGCCACGAGGCGATATAACCAGTACCTTTCCTCGTCCCATTTCCTCCCCAGAACCTCCCCAGACAATATACAAAATATTATGAAAATTCTCTTCTACCCGTTTTTATGACGCTGAGTCGACCCCAAAGCCATACTGGTCAGACAAAATCAATTGCGCATATACCTTAAGCTAGGACCTTTGTATTGGCAGGCAAGCGTAAAAACAACTGTTCTACCGAGACTCAAATTGACACACACACACACACATATATATATATATATATATATATATATATATATATATATATATATATATATATATATATATATATATATATATATATATATATATATATATATATATATATATATATAATTACCAATCAACTATCACACATCACACATACTGAAACATCCAAATATACCCAAGTCCTAAAAACGACAGATAATAAAACTGCATATTCACACCAACCCTACGCTACGCATCTCAAACTTGGACATTATTCAAATCATACTTTCGCAAAATCAACAACTGTGAGATGAGATGCTTGAAGAGAGATGTCAACTTAACCATCCGAGACCGAGTAAGAAATGTTGTTATCAAACAAACAATGGGATCAACAAGATGTGCAACATTTATTGAAAGACAGAAGATCAAGTGGTTTGGCTATCTCGTTAGAATGCAACTACCATCACTGGCCCTACATCAAAGATCATCTGCGACGAGAGCTAGAGAACGCCCGAGAAGAAAATGGATTGACAATCTAATGCCACCCATCGGGTGCTGAGGCGCCAATTATTCCTCCGCACGACGATTGACGGCACAAGTGGAAGTTGATTATATATATATATATATATATATATATATATATATATATATATATATATATATATATATATATATATATATATATATATATATATATATATATATATATGCCGGTCCCTCTAGTCTAGAGGTTACACGACTTTCTCAGTAATCTCGTATACTCTCGTAAGTAACGTGACGTTGCTCGAGAATTGGTAGCTGTTCTCTCCGCGTCGGTAACTTACGGGGTATTTGAGCCTGTCGCTCAGAAAGCAATGGCAAACTACTGAGCGTAATCTTGCCAAGAAATCAACAATCAGCTGAAAGATGCTGATGTTGACAGCGATGTCCTGTAACGGATATGCAAAACATTATATATATATATATATATATATATATATATATATATATATATATATATATATATATATATATATATATATATATAGTCGTGGATAAGCGCAGTGTTCTTATCTTGACCATGCCATGTGGCCAAGCCATCCAGATATTTTCTTTTCGGGCTTCCCCTGGTCTGTTCCCTTCGGTCTTGTAAGTTGTCACCAAGTTCTCCAATTCATTCTTCTCATAACATGCCCCCCAAAAAATGTGACTGCCTACGTATAATTTCTCTAATCAATTTACGATTTTCATTTGTTTCTTGTAGGACTCGGTCATTGGTTTTTTTGCCTGTCCATGGTATTCTTTGCATTCTCCTCAGAAACTACATTTCCACAGCCATCAGATGTTTTTCAGCTTGACTGCTCATTGTCCAAGCTTCACATCCATACAAAAGTACAGGTTCTATGTAGCACCTCAACACTCTTTTTTCTCGTTTCTTTCGACATCTTTTTATTGGTCAGTATGTTTTTCATCTTGCTAAAGGCTACTTTCGCCATGGCGATTCTTGTTCTAATCTCTTCAAAGCATCTCCCATCAGATGTTATGACTTCCGAGATAATTTTACGGATTCACTTGTTGAAGAATATTGAATGTAAGAATGAAAGTGCTAAAGAGCTATATAGAACATGTTTTGCTGTATGGCTGTGAATCTTGGAATATAAATGGGGAAAAAACATTAGGAAGAGATTGGAAGCAACAGAGATGTGATTCCTTAGACGAATGTTGCCAATTCCTTGGACTTTCAATGTGACAAACGACGAATGCCTTAAAGAGGCTGGCGAAACTAGAACATTATATACAACAATAAGAAAGAGACAAACATCATTTTTTGGTCATGTGATGAGAAAAGAGGCGCTGGAGAACATCGTGACAACTGGAAAGATCGAGGGGAAGAGAGGCAGAGGCAGACCACGACAAATAATGCTGGATGGATTGTGACGGTGGCATGGAGGAATATCAACGGCAGAGTTGACCCAGAAAACCAAAGACCGAGATCTGTGGAGAGTCATGAACGCCTACGCCAGTCTGCATGGCACTTAATGATGATGACCAAGTGACACAGCAACTAAATGCCAATTGCATAGTTCACACTCCTATGCGCGAAGTCCCAAAGCAAACTTATCGCCGTGTATGCTCCTTGACAAACACAGCAAGCCATTGGTGATCCTGAACCGGCATGGGTTTTACAAAGTGTTGTCTGATTTCTTCCCGAGTTTCCCCCGAGCTTGGACATCTGAATCCAGCAGATTAAGCTCAGTGTTGGCGGAGTATTATCATATTATGGTGCAATATTTGACGATGCGCTCAGACAGCAATGCTGGTGCTGTCTGGAAACAACCGTTTGTATTACTTGGTATGTGATAACATCAACAACATTACTTTGTTTCAAGCAAGGTGTTCCCTTACCTTCAACGGACATAGAAGAACGTGTGTAATATTTGTCCACGTTTGGCACTGTATGCCGACAAAACAATTTCTTTCTACGCACTGGTGGTGGTGACGACTAGCCACCAAAACCTACACTATTGTTGCGGAGAGAACTGGGAATGTTGCACACTGATTGTGGGCGCAAATGGTAAAGTTGTACACTAGCAGCAGAAACAATTGACCAAGTTGCACACTTGTTGTGGGCACAATTGTCCACGTAGCAAAGTGATTACGAGCATTTGTCAAATTGCACAATAGCTGCAGGACCAGACAATTAAGTTGCACAATGTTTGCGGAAAAAGCCAGTCAAATTGCACAATGGCTGTCGAAAAAGCTAACCAAGTTGTGTAATAGCAGTGGAAACATCCAATAAAATTGCGCAATGTTTGCCGAAACAGCCAATTACGTTGTGCAATGGTTGTGGAAATGCTAACCAAGTTGCATAATGTTTTCGGAAACGGCCAATAAAGTTGTTCTATGGTTGGGAAAACATCCAACCATGTCGAACTATAGCTGCAGATACAGTCAACAAAGATGCACTCTGGTTATGGAGACAACTATCCTTATTGCACAGTGATTGTGGACACAATAGAACCTTTGCTCATCTATAACATCCAGCATTCATGTACATTATCGTCCGTCTCTCCAAACTGGGGATCGCCTATGGCGGCTTTGTAGTATCCTTTGGCACTGAATCAGTATCAGTTAAGATACTAAGACATTCAAATAGCATTTATCTGCCATAGAAGGAGTTACATTGCTATTCAGAACCGAGTGAGACATTTAAGCAAGTGTTTGCAACAGAGACAATTAAAGAGATTCTACTGATGCGATTTATGCACTTGTAGATTTCAACTTTTGTGTTGTCTAGTGTGTCCTCATATTTCTAATGCTTCTCCTTGGCGCCAATCCATACCTGTGAATGTATTTCTCAAGTTACAGCAACGTATAATTTCTATAAACAAACGACGTTGCCCAGAAAATAATACCGCGTTATATCAGGCCAAAATTACTATACGAAACGCCACAGTAACACCGGAAAGAAATGCCAAGTTATTTGTAAATAGCGATGACAACCTGTACAATCAGCCGGTGTTATATAAATACAATCTCCTGCTCTATGTTCGGAATAGAAAAATTGTTCACCCCATAAGCATCCCATGCTAACGGCAATGACACAGCAGCAGTCTTAGGTCGCAGAATTAGGTGGCTAGAGGCAGTCAATAATAACTGATAAGAGTATGTCATCAGCAAACAGAACAGAAATAGGTAGGCATTAGAGACAGAAACTGGGGATATCGCTGCAAGGCTTTGGGGAAATCATCAATACGAATAATAAAATGGCAAGCCAATGGAGACATATTATTATTATTATTATTATTATTATTATTATTATTATTATTATTATTATTATTATTATTATTAATTATCAGTTATCCTTATTCTTCTCTTCTTTTTTCTTCTTCGTGTTTTTCATTCCTCCTACTTCGTCTTTTGCATCTTCCTCCGCCTTTTCTTCTTCTACTACTTTGCTGCTACCGCAACTACTACTACTA
>JACEFZ010000464.1:527500-650000 GCA_014155875.1 Cepaea nemoralis
TACATCATTGCTTGTTGTGGTATACTGTTAGTTGGTAACCTACTTGCATGGCCAAACCATTTGAATTGCTGCCTTCTAATATACCCTAGTGCAGCTATAACTCCCACTTTAGTCCTGATTTCTTCATTTCTGATCTTATCACTTCTTGATACATTGGGTATTCTTCTCAGGAATCTCATTTCTGTTGTTGTAATTTTTTTTTTTTTCTTTCTTTTTTTCTGAGATTGTCCAGGTATGGCATTAGTAACAAAGTGTTGTTAGGAAGATTGTGTTGTAAAGTGCTTTCTTAGTAGTTATTGTTATATGTTTGTTCTTTAGTATTGGTACCATTTGTCCAATGGGTTAGTGTGCCTTATTGCATCTATTTTCGATCTCGTCTTATGATTTGCCATTTGATGATATTATACTGCCTAGGTACATAAAACTCTTTACTTGTTTCAAGGGATGTTCGTTTAGGTGAATCGTTGTTGCTTTTTCTTCTTTAGTTATAGTCATTACCTCTGTTTTACATGTGCTAATTTTCATGTTTTGTTCCCTACACATTTCGTTTAGACTATTCATGTGGTCTTGTAATTCAGCTTCTGATTTTGCTATTAGTGCTTGGTCGTCCGCAAACAGGAGTTCTCTAATGGTTAGATTTGCAGATGGTTCTTCTTCTGTGTTCTCGTCATGCAGTGTTCTTGCGGTCTCTGTTTGGCTGGTTTCTTTACATATGTTGTCTATATATGTTATAAACAAGAGAGGGGACAGGACACAACCTTGTCGTACTCCGGATCTTATGGTGAAGGGTTCTGAGTGTCCTCCAGTTGCTCTCACTATGCATTCACTGTTGTTGTATAAGCTTCTACATAGGTTTGTTAGATGTGTACTCACTCCATATTGTTTAAGGATTTCCCACAGCTTGTTTCTATCTACTCTATCAAATGCCTTTTCTTGGTCGACAAAGGCTAAGTAGAGTGTTTCATTGAATTCGATTGATTTTTCTATAAGTTGTCTAAGAGCAAAAATGGCATCTGTGCATCCTTTGTTTTTCCTAAATCCAAGTTGTGTTTCGCTTAGCTGGGGTTCTATAGTAGTTCGTAATCTTTTCTCAAGAATTTTGCAAAATATTTTCCCAGTATGACTCAACAGTGAAATGCCTCTGTATTGTGTGCAGTCTCTTTTGCTGCCTTTGTTTTTCCAAATTGGGATAATTATGGCGTTTCCCCAGTCTCGTGGTGTATGTTGTTCTACCCAAACATGGTTGAATAGTCTATGTAGCCATTCTGTTCCTACTTCTCTTGCTGCTTTAATTAGTTCATTTGATATTTCATCTAGTCCTGTTGATTTGTTCAATGGGGCTAGTCTGACGGCTTCTATAATTTTTTTCATTTAGTATGTCTGGTTCTAGTTCTTCTGTGTCATCTGTGTCGGTTTCTTGAATTCCTGTGACATCTGATAGGATGTTGAGAAGTTGTTCGAAGTACTGTGTCCATCTTATTAGGATTAGTTTTTGTTCACTTATTGGTTCTCCATTTTCGCTGTTAATTATTTCAGTAGGGTCAAAGGGTTCTCCTCTGGTTCTCATTGCACTTATCGTTTTGTAGAAGTTTCTAGTTGCCTCCTTGTAGTTTTTATTTAGGGTTTCTCCATACTTCTCCCGTTCTTTTTGGTTTTCTCTATTTACTATTCGATTCACTCGTCTTCTCGCTATTCTATATACTATGTAATCGCATGCCTGTTTGCTCTTCGACCAATTTTTACATTTTTCCTTTTAGTCTTTTTCATATATCTTTACTTCTGCGTTCCACCAACTTGTTATTTTCTTTATTTAGGTTTTGCGGTGTTGTTTTTTTTCGTGGTTCCACGTGTTATTTTTGAAGTATTTAAAATGCTTGATTTGAACATCTCCCATTCTTCTTCCACTGTCTTTCTTTCTATAGGTAATTTTACAAAGATGTCATTTTGTTCTTTCTCATAATTTCCCTTCACTGTCTCGTCTTTGAGGTTTTTAAGTTTACTGATTCGCATGTCATGTATTTTCCGGGTCTTTGCTTTCTTCTACTGATGGTTCGTATTGTGGCAACAACTGCTATGTGGTATGTGTTTAAACTTAAGTTGGGCACTGCCCTTGCATCTAATATATTTCTCTTTCTGCATAAGGCCCGGCTACATCCTAAAATATGCCTCTTCAGGAATGTGAAGCACCAGTTACACACCCTTACACACCACCGCTAGTTTCTGGCTTGGAAAGGGGCAGCAAACCTTTCCAACACAACCCTCCGTGGGGCTGGTACTTTGTTACAAGTCGGGGCAATGCTCTCTACACCAGCTTCACACCAATAAGTGCAAGCATTTTGCAGTGCTCATATGACCTAAACACCAATGCTGAGGATTTGAGAGTTCAAGCTCAGTCTCCCAAAGAATACCTAACTAACCACCCAAGACCCAATCAAGCCACCAACCAACTCCCAATCAAGCCACCAACTAAGACCCAATCAACCCACCATCCAAGACCCAATCAAGCCACCAACCAACTGTATGTCATATGTATATATAACTGTATATCATATGACCTAAACACCAATGCTTAGGATTTGAGAGTTCAAGCTCAGTCTCCCAAAGGATACCTAACCAACCATCCAAGACCCAATCAAGCCACCAACCAACTCCCAATGAAGCCACCAACTAAGACCCAATCAAGCCACCAACCAACTGTATGCATTTGCTTACACGACAAATCTTTCACATTCCAAATCCCCTATCTTGCATGCGGAACAACGTACCCAATCCTACAAACCCTTGTGTAGATTAACAGACTACGTTCTTTACAAAAACACTCTCACGATGTCGACAAAATATCTAATGCATGTGCTATGAAATGTAAGTGCATAATTGCCCTTGCCCCATACACCAACAACCCACGCAATATTAAACGACATAAAAGGCGTCCTACAGTAGGCGGTTCCTTCTTCAAAATTGTGGGCGACAGGAATTTCGAATGTGTCACAAGGAACACGCCTGCGGGTTGTTTTTATGTACACTATGTTTTCACATGATCAAATATACAAACATAGGTAGGCAGTGGTGGTCGGCGCCGCTGAGGGTTTAACACTCTTATACTTTTCTTATCTGATCGGGTGTAGTGGGTTCATTCCATATATGGATCAGTTAGTTGACCTCTCGTTCTTAACTTGAGGGACGTTCACTATAAGTACCTCTGAAGTCGGAGACAGTTCGCTTGATGGCGACAGACACTGGTAATAGGAAAATCTAAAAGGCACGCACAAATAAACTCAGTTCAGTGTATACACTAACTAGTACAGTGGTTCTCAACCGGTGGGGAATTCCCCCCCAGGGGGGAATTTCAGGGTTTCCAGGGGGGGAATGAAGACCATTTCAAGATCGTGTTAATACAAGAACCGATTACTTGACATAGTTTTTCCCTTCATACTTTACAGTTATGTATGTCTCGTCCTTCTAAAATTCATTTTATAAAGTCAGTAGACCCACAAATCATGTTTTATGTGGATGTCTAGACTTGTTTTAGTATATGCTATTACATTTGCTTTCCACTGTTACGTATACTGTGTAGGGGTGAGGGGATTTTTAGATAGGAAATATGAAAGGGGGGAGGGGGAAATGACGTTCTGAAAATACGGTGAAGGGGGGAACGGACCAAATTTTTGATAAGAAGGGGGGGGGGGGAATGGCGTTCTGAAAATACGGTGAAGGGGGGAATGGGCCAAAAAAGGTTGAGAACCACTGAACTAGTAATTGCAACTAGCAGCATCAGTAGGAGTATCACGTGTGTGAACTTCGCTTGAATTAAA
The DNA here is from genome assembly GCA_014155875.1 of Cepaea nemoralis. Taxonomy (NCBI): domain Eukaryota; kingdom Metazoa; phylum Mollusca; class Gastropoda; order Stylommatophora; family Helicidae; genus Cepaea; species Cepaea nemoralis. Next base: position 531,313 of record JACEFZ010000464.1, read on the forward strand.
AACCAGCGAACGCCGAAATAAATAAATTAAGCAGACAGTTCACGAGTTTGAAGAACTGGTCACAGTGTGAAGCATACAGATGTACTATTGAATACCACACTGGAGGGAAAAGTGGATGGCGGGCGAACTACAGGCAGACTGCGGTTTAAGTGAGATGGTGATATCAAGAGATAGACGAACAACAGCCCATAAAGTGTGTACAACCAAATTGAGGTACATACGATTTTGGAAATCTATTACCAGACAAACTGTATTGTGAAGACGACACTTGACTGATTAACTGGGGGAGGAGGAGCATACTGATGTATCTGTTTTTCCATAATATACACACGGTCCCAATGGGCATTAACCACATCTGCCTTATTGTGCTCCAATAGCCCACCTACGATGCATACACTGTCAATCTGCTAGTCTGTTCGTTTCCCCCACACATCAGCATGCCCTGAGGATTCAACGGATGATACTTTTTTATGTTTGGTTGAGAAAGTCAAAACAAAATAAACTGCAGTGATAATTTATTCACATGCCATTAGTCTAGTTGTATCTAGCGCACGAATCGCGTTGCAAATGGATGTAGACCAGAATCACAATGATATGCATATTATTGTGTAGGTTTCCAAATTTGAAAATATAATCTGGTTAGATGACAACTGTAGCTACAGTAGTAGTAGTAGTAGTAGTAGTAGTAGTAGTAGTAGTAGTAGTAGTAGTAGTAGTAGTAGTAGTAGTAGTAGTAGTAGTAGTAGTAGTAGTAGTAGTAGTAGTAGCAGCAGCAGCAGCAGCAGCAGCAGTAGCAGCAGTAGTAGTAGTAGTAGTAATAGTAGTTTTTCTAGTAGTAGCGACAGTACGGTGGTGGTGGTAGTAGCAGTAGTAGTTGTTGTGTGGATGCATATGGTGATGACAGTAGTGGCAGTAGTAGTGACCATATTGCACTCTCTTGAAGTTTTGTTGCTGCTTGTATATAATTTGTAGTCGCAATTATAATAGCAGCACCAATAGCAGCCACAGACGCAGCAGCTCAATTAAAACAGTAAACCGTTTTGTTATTGTGTCGTTGCTGACCACTATTAACTATTATCAAAGTTGCAAATCGTCACCTAAATTAGTTATGTCCTGAGCGAAACCCTAAAGCTCGGTGTTATTGCTTTTACTACAGGCTTGCCTCGACCATGCCCCATGGACAAGCCATTCAGATATTCACTTCTCTGCCCTCCCTTTGTTCTTTTCCACTCAATCTTGCCAGTTGTAACAAAGAGCTCTTGTTTATTTCTTTAACAATAACTTCTAACGAATTGGCAAAGTGGTAACGCTGAAGGGCTCGACAATGAAAGCAAGTGATAAAAATGATGACGTTTCTTCTTAGTTTTCTGCTAAATGATAATACTTCAGATCTTCATCTTCTGTACCTCACCATAAAGAGCCAGGGAATCGCAGAGATTAAAAGGCAACTAACTTTACTACGTCATTTCAGCACACTTAGAAATACTATTTAAATGTACGTGCCCTGGTCAGGTACTCAACTCCCGCGATTCCTACTAGCTGTATACACGAGGTGTTATTATGTCAGCTAGAATAGATCCGTTTGTTTGCACGAACAAATGAATAATCTGCTGCTGTTTAACGCATGATTCACTTGCTTGTCATTTAACCCAGGCTATGAACACCATGCATACAATACACTAAAGACTCCGAGAGACGTGACCTGCTTGAAAAGACTATTAATATCTTCTGATGCAATCCTACGATTAAGCTAATCCTTATAGAGTTGAGTCAAGAATGAATCGAAATTATAGCATTCGGGGCATTCCATGCTCCGTCCCCATCTTCAATAGACAGCGAAGAATCCGAATACAATGCAGCTGCAGTCTGGCTAAGTGTCAACTGGCTTTTCCTCGGAGCTCTAATGGTCGGTCAGATCATCTGGCAACTCCCTGCAGCACCATTCTCTCCAGGCCACGATGATCTATCGCAGTAGTTCTCAACTGGTGGGGAATTCCCAAGATTATTTCAAGATCGCATTAATTTAAGAACCGATTACTTGATATTGTTTTTCCCTCCATGCTTTACGGTTCTGTACTTCTCGCCAGTTCTGAAATCCGTATTATAACGTAAGTATGCCCGCAAATCACATTTTATGTAGACGTCTGGACTGGTTCCAGTATGTGTTATTAACTGTAGTTTCCTTTTTAACATATACTGTGTAAAAAGGGGGAGGGGGGGGGGGTTATAGGGAGGAAATACGACCCGGGGGGAGGGATGATATTATGAACATATGATGAAGGGGTGCACGGGTCAAAAACTGTTGAGAACCACTGATCTATCGGTTCTGCCTCACGATATACACGATCCCAAAAAGCCCCGACCCCGTCTGCCCTAACATGCACCAATATACAATCCAGCGGCGTAGGCACTAATCTATCCCTAAAGTCAAGAATGAACAACATCCCCAGCTCGAGGGATGATGTGGACAAAACCACGCCGGCCAACTTTACTTCCTATAACATTTCCTTATCCTCATGTTAGGCTAGGCGATATGGCATCCCAGGTCAATGTTAATAAATAGCCTTGTCTCGATAAGGGTTCGAACACATGACTGCTGGAACGTCAAGCAAGCGTTCTAGTCCTCCGCACCCAAGACTCGTGTATATAGGTATGAACAGATGATTGTTTACTATCTAGTGCCGATAGTTCTATACAAAAGTATAACATAACCATATAACTACCATGGTGTCCAACTGGACCCCAGTGTCAACTTTCGCTTTCTCTACTTTTCTTAAATTTGCTTTAATATGTGCATTAGCTTCCGGTACAATGGCGACAGGATGAAGCGTTACTTTTCGGAGGGACGCTATTTAGTGTTTTTCATTGGATTTCGTGTGATTTCCTTTGGATTCCCTGTGAATAGTGTTTCCCTGTGGATTATGTGATGTTATATTGTGTTCCTTTTATTGGAAGTTTTCAAAAGAAGCCACGGAAGGCAGGTGGTGGATGTAATTTTGAGGGCAGAGACAGATATTTGTGGGTCATGGCCTCGAGTTACACGACGGCAGGCAAAGGAACTCGTCTTGAGTCAATGGCTGCGGTCTCCGACCAGTAAGGTCACTGCCATAGAGGAAAGCAACGGCAAACTACCTCTTTAAAAGTGCCTAGTATATCATGATTCGCTTAAAGACCGATCATCGCAAGACAAGGACAGAGACGTTAAAATTAGCAACTTGGAACGTTAGGACGTTAAACAACGACGGAAAATTTGAGAACATAAAACAAGAAATTGAAAGGGAAAAAATTAATATTTTAGGTATGTGCGAAACGAGATGGACAGGAGCAGGCATCAAGATAGAGGAAGATTTCAAGATTATTTATTCTGGAGGTGAAGATCGTCATAGGGGAGTGGCAATTATTCTGGACCGGAAAACATCAAAATCTATTCAAGGATATTGGGCCGTGTCGGACAGAGTTCTACTAGTTAAATTAAGTGGCAGACCTTTTAGCATAAATATTATTCAAGTATATGCCCCAACAGGAGAATCCAGTGAAGATAGTGTAGAAGAATTTTATAATGACATAGAGTCTGCCTTAAAGAAATGTAAAAATTAGGAAATAAACATCATAATAGGGGACTTCAATGCAAAAGTAGGAAATCAAGGAGATAGATACACAGTAGGAAACTATGGTTTAGGAGAGAGAAATGAAAGAGGATACAGACTCGTAGAGTGGGCAAAAGAACAGGAAATGATTGTAGGGAACATCTGGTTCAAACAACACCCTAGAAGATTATGGACACGGAGGAGTCCTGATAGCAGGATTAGAAACCAGATTAACTACATTCTGATTAGCAGAAGATTTAGAAACGCATTAACAATAGCAAAAACAGTTCCCAGTGCTGATTGTTATAGTGACCACAGATTACTCACAGGAACATTGAGGATAAAGTTGAAGAAAGTCAAGTATATAACAGGAAACACTAAATATGATTTGTGTACATTGAGTAATGACAAGGAAATACAAAACAAATTCAACATAGAAGTACAGAACAGATTTGAAATTTTGTCTGATCTAGAGATCCTATTCCAGGATGTGGATGATCAATGGAAAACGTTGAAGAATTCAATCAATGTGGCTGCAGAAACAACTATTCCAAAATTAAAGAAGGTGGGTCGTAAGAAATGGATGACTGAAGAAATTTTACACCTCATGGAAACAAGAAGACTCAACCAAAATAATTCTGTCAAATACGAAGAAATTCACAGACAAGTCAGAACATTATGTAAGGAGGCAAAAGAAGCATGGCTTGAGGAAAAGTGCTTGGAAATTGAAATCCAACACAACAGTCAAAATACCAAATTAGTGCACACAAAAATTCAGGAACTTACTAATAAAAGAACAAGTACATTAACAGGGTGTCTAAAGACTGAAGATGGCAAAATCATAATAGAAAAAGACCAGATTCTACATGTATGGACAGAATATGTGAAACACCTTTATGATGATATCAGAGACGAACAGTATGATATTAGATTTAATAATGAAGGACCGCCAATTTTGGAGATGGAGGTTCGAAATGTTCTTAAGCATATGAAATCTGGCAAGGCCCCCGGTGCAGATAACATCACATCAGAAATGATTAAAGCTTTAGAAGAATTTGGACTAGATCAAGTCACCAGACTGCTGAACACATTATATGATACTGGAGATATACCTCCTGAATTATGTAACTCTATATTTATTGCAATCCCAAAGAAATCAGGAACCTTGGAATGTGATCAACATAGAACAATTAGTATAATGAGTCACATCACAAAGATTTTGCTAAGAATTATCATGCAAAGAATGAGGAAGAAGATACAACCTGAAATAGGGGAAGAACAATGCGGGTTTGTAGAAGGAAAGGGTACAGTAAATGCTGTGTATATGCTGCGAACAGTTATTGAACGTGCTATAGAAGTAAACAAGGATATACATCTTTGCTTTATTGACTATACAAAGGCTTTTGATAGCATTAGACATGTCAGCATGGTGGATATGCTTGCAGATCTACAAATTGATGGGAAAGACATTAGACTTATAAAAAACATATATTGGAAACAACAAGCTGCAATAAGGATTGATAATGAAGTGGGACAGTATCAGCCAATTAAGAGAGGTGTTAGGCAGGGATGTGTGATGTCTCCAGATCTTTTTTCCCTGTACAGTGAAAATATTTTCAGAAATGTAGAGGATATAAATGGAATCAGCATTGGAGGACGAAACATCAATAACATTAGATATGCAGATGATACAGTATTAATTGCAGACAATGCGCAGGACCTGCAACAATTAGTAGATGCGGTTGTTGTACACAGTGAGCAACTGGGGTTAGAATTAAATTGTAAAAAGACTCAGGTTATGGACGTCAGTAGGAAGGAAGAAGTGCCACAATGTAATATACAAGTAAATGGAAATATTCTTCAACAAGTGAATCGGTACAATTATCTTGGAACAGTTATAACATCTGATGGGAGATGCCTTGAAGAGATTAGAACAAGAATCGCCATGGCGAAAGTAGCCTTTAGCAAGATGAAAAACATTCTGACCAATAAAAAGATGTCAATTGAAACGAGAAAAAGAGTGTTGAGGGGAAACAGAGCCTGTTCTTTTGTATGGATGTGAAACTTGGACAATGAGCAGTCAAGCTGAAAAGCATCTGATGGCTGCAGAAATGTGGTTTCTGAGGAAAATGCAAAGAATACCATGGACAGACAGAAAAACAAATGACCAAGTACTACAGGAGACAAATGAACATCGTAAACTGATTAGAGAAATTAGACGTCGACAGTCAACATTTTTTGGACATGTTATGAGAAGAAATGGATTGGAGAACTTAGTGACAACTGGCAAGATCGAGGGGAACAGACCAAGAGGAAGACCGAGAGGAAAATACCTGGATGGCTTGGCCACATGGCATGGATGAGACAGGAATACTGAGCTGATCCACGACACTGGTGATCGAGTGAAATGGCGAGTCATGACCGCCCACGCTTTCCGGCATGGCACATGATTGATTGATTGATGTGCAATAAACACTGTCTACTTTTACTTTTAGCTATATTAAGTGCTGGGGTCCGTATGGACTCCATTGGTAACCAGTGTTACTAAAAAGTCCTAGTAGTTCTATGGTTAAAAGTCGAAAGACACTCTCTCGCCGGCAACTGTGCGGCAGGGTTCTCCTTTCCCGCACCGGTGCTGGATCTTCCCATCTGTGGAGAGACATAGCAGGGTGTAACCAGGACATGATTTACACGCATCAAATAGTATGGGCTTGTATTAAGCCTAGGTTGGTAATATAGACAGGCATTAACGTCCAGAAACCTGCAGGCAAACATTGGGGTAAACACATTAACAACGAACAACAGAGGTCAGCATGGATGTATGGGTAAGAGCACTCGCTCATAAACTTCAGGTGTGCTGATGGAGAGGTAGTGGGTTCAAGGTGTCAGTTGGACTAAAATCTTGACTGCTCGTCTTTGACTTGGGGTGCGTCACAAATCAGATTGGGTTGGCCTGATGGCGAGGGAGACTGGTCATTGAGAACGCTGCTCCAGACGGAAACATCGGCCCTGGGCGGACTACGAAGGAACTCAGAGAGAGCGAATGAAAACGAATTTTAAAGAAAAAACAACAGCCGTAAACAAAAACAGTACAACGTACAAATTTAAATGCACCCAGCATTAACAGTAGGCCCAATCTGAGGACGTTTCTATGCGTGTGTCTCGTCCGCTATTTAATCATTAATCGTTTTGCTAAAAGGTCCGCAAATACTTTTTACTTTAAAAAAAAAACAACAAATATTACCTATTACATCATAGTGCGGTGTATACAACAATGCGGAAGATTTAGTTGGCGAACCTATGCAGTGGTTTATATATCCCACGGCAATGACATAATCATTAAGAGGCCTATGTTAATATTTTGAATTTTTTTTCTGACAGCGTGATTCACCAGGCCTTATTGTTGATATGTGTAAACGGGACAGTCTGTGGTTGATAGTCATGAAGTGATGAATGTGATCTTTGTGACAGGTTTGTGTTTATCTGTACTCATCTCTGTCCACTGGCTTGTTCTGTGCAGGAGGTTATCCCCATTACAAAATGTTTAGTTATTTTTATTTTTAAATAAAGACTAAAGTGGGAACGTTGGTCTGTTTGCTAGTTAAATTTCGTGCCAGTTATTGGTCTACAAAACTATGGATAAAGCACAATATGCCTAAAGCGCCCAAATGGTCATTTACTATCTTGTCACTGCACCTGAGGATCTTCTAGTCTGTTACAAGCGTTCATTATCTGCTGTGTCGTATATATTCTTGTTTCTCTTATGCTAGTTTTTATTATATAGGTGTTATATTTAACACGCTGTGGATTGATGCGTTAGATTTATATGCTTCTTTAAGTCTTTTTTAAGACTTTTTTTTTTTAAAGTAATATATCTCAGCTTCTATTGTCTGACTGCGTGTAAACGAGCTTTTTACTGTTACTATTTTATACACGCAAGCATGCACACGCGCATATATATATATATATATATATATATATATATATATATATATATATATATATATATATATATATATATATATATATATGTGTGTGTGTGTGTGTGTGTGTGTGTATGAGTGGTGTGCGTGCGTATGTATATAAGTGTGCAACGAAGTCTTATGATTTGGTTCGTTATTGTCTTGACCTTTTGGCACGTCCAAATGTTAAGTGGTTCGATGCCTTTCCATTGGATTGTCATATCCTCTTCTTGAGCTCTTCACTTGGTAACTTCATTGTGACATTTTCAAATGTCACACTGCTCAACCCGTGCGCTGGAATCTCATACTTCATATCTTACTGTCTTGCTCGTTATCTCACGCATCTCTGATTTGCTGGTTTATTCTAAGAATGTCTGTTTGAAATGGTGAATGCAGTGCCTGTTATCTCTGCCTGTTTCATTCAAATACTACAAATGTTACTCAAGACATACGGCATGGAGAATTAGATAAGATGGAAAAACATGGACAATACGCTGAAAGAACTTGATGAGATAGCAAACAATTGACGTACTTTATTGTAGTGTAAATGGTACATCATGATATAGTGGATTTGTTCTTCGTCGTGGAAGGTTTGAACGCGGAGTGATCTAGGTTCTTATGAAACTGTTTGAGCGGAAAGTTCGTCTTCAATGCATGTTCTGATTCCTTTCCCTAGGTCTTCAGTTTTGCAGCCTCTATTAGTTATTATTTCTTGGGTGCTGTCGTCATGAACCCTTTTATTACAGCTCTTTGTTTTCTTTGTATCCTCGAGAACCTTTAAAGTCAGGTCTTAGTAAGATATCGTTGTCTACCGCACAACAGTAGATAGTTCTAAATGCTTTCTGTTAGCGTCGAATCTTGGGTGGCGCTCAATAAACCCGACACCCCACATTGAGCGAACAGTTAGAGCATTGCTTTGCTCATGCGGCAGCTTATGCAGTTTGTCTTGTTCCAGACGTATTGGTGTTATCTTTACTCTGAAGTAAACTAGACAGTCCGAGACAGGGATCATCTTGCATGGGAGACACATGGTCTCTAAATTCAGTCTAGGCTTTGTTTTAGGGAGAGGTATAACTCCATTTTACAAACTATCGTCTAACAAGACGGCAAGGTGCCCGTCAGTCAGTCAGTCAGTCAGTCAGTCAGTCAGTCAGTCAGTCAGTCAGTCAGTCATTCAGTCAGTCAGTCAGTCAGTCACAGTCAGTCAGTCACTGCCAACAATGAACATGCAAACAAGCGGGATTTCAACGCGTATAATAAGAGTCGGAAGCCGTGCAAGCGAAGTGCCTAGGCACCAGCCTGCTGGTGGAGTGGTCATCGACCCTATTCCGCATCGAGTGGGATTTTTCTAAATTGACGTGGCCTCCCAGGTCAACCTATCCTATAAAGAGAAATAGGAAATGTCTTGGGAAGCAAAGGCGACCGCCGTGAAACTGAACACATCACCCACAGAGTCCCGATTGGTGTATGAGAACAGGGGTCTGGCATCATATGCTGAATGTGCTTTAAGGAGTGTTGTGGACTTGAGTCTGTTCACTGGATTCTTTCACTAATAATTAAATGAGGTTCCTCAGCCTATAGCCCTCAGTGTGGGATAACGTGTTTCAGAAGAATGCGTGTTATTTAGTATACACCCTATGCGGATATATGTCTGTCTACCTGCATCCATACATCAATATATCTATACGTGCGCAGACAGACAGACAGTCAGACAGACAGACAGAACGAACGAACGAACGAACAGACTTTATTTTCAAAGGGTAACAAATTGGGCACGCAGGCCCGTCTTACATTCGGCCCTTCCAATCACTCATCTTTCTTTCATCAACAGTGCATATGAAAAAAACATTGTCACGTGAATTTTGTAAACATAAACAATGCATATTACTATGTTATGAAACACATCCACCACCCACCCACACATCCCCCATTCACTCCAACTCCCCTACCCAACCACACACACATACAATACATTCCCCCACCCATCCACCACATCCCTACACCTACACATCACCCCGCCCACACACACCTCTCACCCACCACACATCCCATCCACCCACACCCCAAGCACACATACATTCAATAACCCACACATCCCACACATCCCCCACCTACACACATCTCCCCACCCAATCACATATCCTCTACCCGTCCCATTTCCCACCAACAATCACTCATCCAATATCCTCCTCCACCCACACACCTCCAACCACTCAACCAAACACATATTCCTCAGCCACACACACATCTCCCCGTCAACTCACATATTCCGCACCTACCCACACACAAATTCCGCACTCACCCAATAATCTCCCATCTCCCCGAGCCCACTCACAGATCCCGAGCCCACACCTGCAAACATCCCCCACCATCTCCTAACCTGCACACACTCACCCACCCACATATCCTCTACCCACCCACACATCCTCTACCCACCTATCCCCAACCAACATCCCTTAACCACACACCCATACTCATATACAATCACCCACCCACACATCCTCTACCCAACCACACAGCATCCATCCACCCATCCCCCAGCCACACATCCCTTAACCACACACCCCTACCCATATACACACACATCCCCACCCACGCACAATCTCCCCACCCATACAAACATCCCTCACACACATCCCCACCCACCAACACATTCCCCATTCACAAACACACACCTCCCATCCACGCACACACAACCCATACATTCATCCCCTCACACATCCCTAGACACACGTACTTATCAGACAGACAGACAGACAGACAGGCAAGCAGGCAGGCAGACAGATAGGCAGGCAGGCAGGCGCAGGAAGGCAGGCAGGCAAGCATAACTTAACAAGTGGGGGGGGGGGGGGGGGGGTGATTGTCTGTGTGTGTGTGTGTGTGTGCGTGTGTGTGTGTGTGTGTCCTGTCATGTGGAGTTTTCCTAAGAACCATATGAGATGCCTTATCCTGTCACTCCACCAGATCTTTGATAAGCTCATAAACACTTCTGTAGAAAGACAAGGCAGAGGTTGATTTCCCCAGCCACCTGGATGGTTTCCAGCCTCAGACCGCCGCCAGCGGTTTCTGGATGGCATAGCAAATGAGATGCTTGGTTGCCATGAACTGCGTCTGTCACATGTGTATACTACCCGTCCTCTACCACCAGGGGTTTCCCCTCTACCATCATGGGTTTCCCCTCTACCACCAGGGATTTCCCATCTACCCCCTGGGGTTTCCTCTTTACCACCTGGGGATTCCCCTCTACCACCAGAGGTTCCCCTCTACCACCTAGGGTTTCCCCTCTACCACCTGGGCCTCCCCTCATCCAGCCGAGACCATGATGGAATTTCCCATGCGCCTCAGTATAGTTCAGAACACATACGCGCTCACACACATGCACTCACACATACATACAATTACACATATGCACACAAATACACACACACACACACAACCAAATTCTCTTCGCTTATATGACAGTCCCAGCTCAGTGGCAAAATGATTACTGACGCAGTTCGTAATTCCGCATACCGCGTTGGAAACAGAGCTGCGGGCGATTTGGCAGCAGACCGCCTTGCGTTGGCTTTTTATAAAATGGTATGGGGCCGGTCGTTCAGAAAGTTATTGCAAACTACTGAACGTAAACTTGCCAAGAGATCACAAACAGCCACAAATGCTTAAGTTGACTCCGACGTTCTGTAAAGGATTTGCAATCAACTAACTATATAACAGAAAGATAGAGACGTAACACTTAAATATTAGTCAAAAGGACATAGCAATTGTTGGCTTACTGCTGTGTATATACATGCATGCATACACACATAAGCACAGACATGCACCCACAAGCAAAGCAAATTAAGTTAGCCTTTATGACGGCAAGATATAGACGTAACACGTAAATAGTAGCCCACGAGGACACAGCAATTGTTAGCGTCATGAAGTAAATAAACAAGGATTTGTACAGTAATCTGACACTTAACACTATGCTAAAGATTATCCACACAACTATATTATTAACTTTACACTTCACCATAGAGTACACTGTGTTCCACTCTCCACCCGCCTACGCATGTCGGCAATATAACCTACATTTGCTGACAGACGCCTTATCTTTGCAAATCTAGTACTTTTAATTATGTCCAGTCTGAAGTAACAGAAAACAGACATAATGTCTGGTTGAAGATGTCGTGTAGAGATTAGAAATAGAATCGTTATGGCAAAGGAAGGCTTTTGCAAGGTGGGAAATATACTCACAATTAAATATCCCCTCATGGCACTGACACCGTACTGCCTTGACAGACAGCAGTTTGTTACACTGTGCTTCTAACAAGACACAACAACTATAAAACATGGGGGTAGCGAAGTTATACTTCAACATAGGACAAGCCTGGGATGCAGTGATGAGACCATGTGTTGCCCATGCAACATGATCCCTCTCTCGGCCTGTCTAGTTTACATCAGAGGTGCCATGGACAGTAAGGAGTATAAGGTTAACGTTCTATACAGAACCTATACCGTTGTGTACAAATGAAATAGTTAGTTAGTTAGTTAGTTAGTTAGTAAAATAATCACGGTTCAAACTTCACGGCAATGGGTCGCCCAATTATGCTCCGTTCCTTTGCCAGTGAATATCACACGCAATGCACTCACTACCCCATCTGAAAAGTGGAAAAGACAGGAATCTCGACAAACCAACAACCCGCACAGGTATACTATGCACAATGAAACTGCCAGAATTCCAACACAAAAATCCGTCACAAAAAATACAGTTCATCGTCGATGGAAGCTGCAGTCACTAGAAAACCAACAGCCACACATTACTGCATAAGGCAACCATGTTGGTTTAGTGACAGGCCGGTCGGCCGGCCGCCATTTTTCTGAATATGCAGTTCACGCTACAAACAACCGCGAACAGATGTTAAAACACTCCACACGAAATTCACAGCTCACAGTGTCGTTCCACGCACTCATCTCAGTATCAAGCTATGAATGAATCACCGAAAAACGAGAAGTAGATTGTGAGCTTTACTAGAGCACGACCACATGAAACAAATTGGACGTTGCGGCCAAAGCCTTCGTCAGCAACAGAACAAACAAATAAAAATAGGCAAACAAATACACGAAAGACGCTACATGAACGTATTAAGGCTACTCATCTGTATCTTTGCTTGAGCGGCTATCCGTGGATGGAATAAACCGGATCAAATATAATCTGAGTATCAGGGCGACAGAACCATACGCTACCAACCCAACATGAGGAAAATGCAAAAGCAAACCGCAGTCACAAGCATAAACACTCCAGAAGCCTTAACAGCTCAACCGCCTAATCACCATGTTGGGGATAAACCGCCTATTCTCCATGTTGGGGGTAAATGAAATATGGACAATAAGCACACAATATGAGAAATGAAAGTAGAAATGTAGTTTCTGAGGAAAATGCATTGTATACCATGGACGGACAGAAGCAATGAATAAGACAGTTCTTCAAGAAACAAATGAAAACTGGAGATTAATAAGATACATTACACGTAGATAATCTAGGTTTACGGGCACGTTATGAGGTGACATGCTTTTGTAAACGTTATGGTAAGTGGCAAACATAAAAGGTAAAGAGCAAAAGGAAGACAGAGAGATAAGAGAGATAAATACTTCAATGGTTTGATGGCGTGGCATAATGAATGGTCTCGAGGCATGGTGTCCTCGAGTGCTGGAGGTCCCGGATTCAAGTCCCGGTGAGTGCGGGGATTTTTTCACGTGGACTTCTTGTAATAAAATTTCCCTTGGTCTCTGGATAGTGAGATCGGATACACGTGTGTATTGTTGCGCACGTGAAAAATCCCTGACAGTTGGCAATCGAAAAAGAGTAGCCTAAAGGCACTGCCCGGGCAAAATTTTGAGTTTACAAATTTACCCAAAGTATTTCAGGATCCTCGCTGGTGCTACGGAGTTCGTGCACTGAGCTGAGATTCTCCGGACTCAGACTTGAGTTAAGAGTAGAACGGAGCCCTTATGGTTATACCGTGTGCCGTGAGTGTTGATCAGTCGACTAAACTGGCATAATCGGGACAAGAACACCAAACTTCTGCGGGACTGGTGATGTTAGGAGATGGTAAACTATGACCGCCCTTACCTATCGACACGCCAAATTATGGTGACCAAAGCAACTCAAATGTTGTTGTACGCTTTTTCACGATTGATTTTACGGATAACGTTTTCTACCTGATCAGGTGGTCAATCTCCCACCAGCTCTCCTTAGTCGCCTCTTACGACATGCATGGTAAGTTACAGGTTATTGTTCTTTGCTTCCCACATGGTTACTCTTCTCTAGTCCCTTAATTGATTTACTGCCAAACACAAAGTAGGTTTGAACAAAACATGGTACACAATCAAATGAACAAGTATTGCCGTGTAAATTTCCATGTCCGGAGCATTGAAATTGTGGAAGAAGGACGAAATAAAACAAATAACAGGATGGCCCTATAATGACGATATATCGTCCTTCTGTCAAAACGGGAGGTCACATGAGGCGATAGATACGTAGATAGGTTAAGGTCCCAGTAACACACGGGTGATGATGATGAATACAAGCTTACAATCTCTATAGAACTCCCTCAGATACTTCATCTTGTGCGTATTGAACAAACATGCTTTATCTCCGAAGTAGGACGACATTTGTACGGTCGTGATAAAAATATAACTGTCAGGATAAATTAGTGGACGGATAGAGAATAACACTGGGGCATAGTACTGGAGTATTTGTACAATAATGAGAACATGGCTCCGACACTCGATAAGCTAACATACACAAACTGATTTGGCGTGAAGTGCCCTATGAGTTCTCGAGGGTTCAGTTGTTCCAAGCTTGTACAATGCCTTGCATAACATTTAAAAAATTGTTAGCTCCCTGATTACGTAATTGTATAGAGGAATGTCGACAATTATCGGTATGTATAGGACAATTCTGGTCTATTCAGTCGACCACAATGAAATAAACTAAATGTTTGTTCGGCGCGTTTTCTAACCTGACACATATACCTGGGAACGTACATATTTTTGTTGTGTGTGGTTCTAACTTGAAAGCTTTGAACTGCATTTGACGACTGCGATTCCTAAAGTGGGCAGTGCTGCTTTCCCAGGGTCGATAAGATCCTGGCTGGACCACTGATGGATGGTCTGTAGCTGGTCAATACCCAGAAAAAGATACGCATGTGTATGTGTGTGGGGATATATATATATATATATATATATATATATATATATATATATATATATATATATATATATACACACACGCGGGGAAGTCAATAAGTAAGTCACAAATGGCTGTAGAAAAATAATTAAATATGATAACAACTTGATACCAGTTTATTTTTTTTATACATACATTGTCCCTTTATTTCTCAACATAATTTGCACCAACATTGTTGCACTTATCCCATCGTTTTATCAGTCCTCCCAAACCGGGTGCATAGAACTGCGTGCTCTGTTATCTAAACCATGTTTTCACTTCACATTCAACTTCGGCGTCATTCGCGATATGTCTCCCGCCAAGGTGGGTTTTCAGTGGACTTAGACCCTAGCGATTTCCACCTTCTTGCTCCGAAGGTTGTGGGTTCGGTTCCGAGCCCCGTCCTTCTGTTCCCGAGTGAAATTTTTCGGAGCCTCCTGTGGGTCGTCGCTAGAGCTACGGCGTTCGTGCTTTATGCGACGCTTTCCGCGCCGCAGAAAGAGACCGAGCCATATGGGATAAAACCCGGTGCAATGAAGTCGACCCTGTTGACTTTTAAGCGACTTTTTTTTTAAAGCGATGCCGAGGTAAGGGGTGTACTAAAATGTTGAAAAAGGTATAGGTGCTGGTCGTTCGGATAGCAATGGCAAACTAATGAACGTAAAACTTGCCCGGGATTCACGAACAGCAAAAATGCTGGGGTTGACTGTTACGTCCTGTGAAGGGCATGCAACTAAATTTTATTTTTAAATCGCTTTTGACTTGGGGACGTTAATTACAAGTCGGAGTGGGTTCTCCTGAAGACGAGGGACACTGTTAATAGGAAAAGCTAATCCACACGCAAAATTCACCCCAGCACTACTAGAAGAAGTGTGTATAGACTACGCTTGGGTTCAATGCAACTTGCAAGTGAGCGCAACAAAATTACATGTAAAAAGTCCTGTAGTAGGACCTTGCTGTGAGTAGGGCAAGTGTCAGGGTCATTACATTGTGGAGGCTGGAGTGCACGGGGGGATAGGTGGTCAGTCTTTCCCTCCCGTAGCGAGCGTTGAGAGCTGGCATCGAACCTCCGTCCGCCCGCGCTCATGCCATTCGAACCGCCCTAACTGTTACACCAGGGCAGCCGCCTGGACTAACTCGGGTGAATTAAATAGATACCAAATTGTCATGAGTTAATAAGTAGATTATAGCGGTTTGATAATGTGGAGAGCAGAAATGCATACCTCTGTGTACGCTGAGTTTATAGAGGAGCTGCTTCAATGGTGGTTTACATAAACACCAAGTGGAAAGACTGTGCTGTCTGCCTAAAAACAACGTGTCTGGTATCACTGTGTATACATCAACGCATCAGCTCTATACTGATTACTCCCAGCATTATATAATTATTGAACACCTTACTTTCAACTATCGCTTTTCAACTAATTGTTACATTAACTAATTGTCATATTTACTATTACATTAAGACCCAAATTTATGCCAAAATAGGATTTTTCAGCCATCTTAGAACTCAAGGCTCCATAATTTCAACCTCGCTGAATGAAATGAATGGTCATCATCATTCTTGATGGACAAACAACAAATTAAGACCCACTCCGTCACCCCCAACCATTCGTTACATTAAGAACCACAATTTCAAAACCTTAACTTCTCCTGTTCAATTGTATTAAAATTTTAGCTCAAGTTTAGGTTCTTGTGTGGGAACATAGCTCAGGGATAATATGAGCATAGACACACAGGTGGCTATTTAAGACCAGCTGGTAGTTGAAGACACAACAGCAGATTAAGCAACATGTTTCAGGGGTGCTTCAATTTCGATTTAAGTGCAGTGCCCACTAAGGGGGAGGTATGGCGGGACGAATATGTAGTATTTCCTTTTTTTGTTTTGCGCTCGCTCGCTTTGTACTGAAGCGTAGTCCATACACACTACTTCTAGTAGCACTGAATTAATTTTTTGTGCGTGTGGATTAGCTTTCCCTATTACCAGTGTCCCTCGCCATCAGGTGAACCCACTCCGATTTCAGAGGTATTTGTAATTTACGTCCCCAAGTCAAGGACGAAAAGTCAACATCCAGTGCAGGGGTTGAACCCCTTACTCGGCATCAGCGCACCGGATGTTTAAGAACGCGCGTTGCTATTCATTCGGCCATGCTTATCTCCGAATCTACAGTATTACAACTGGTGTGTTACTGAACATACCATCCTGCGACTGGTACTATGAGACATGGAGCATCTACCGCTTTGCCTGAAGTGATATGACATAGATTCTTGATTAACTAATTCACCAAGTGAATGTACCATTTCGCTTTCACGAATACGCGCGATATAGTAAAGAGTAAAGAAAAAAAAAAAACCTTGTACAATTTACGGCATGTTCGTTATCACCAAGCGCTTTGTCGGCTGAGAATTTTCTCTCGCTCTGTCTTCCTCTGTCTCTCTTTTCACAAATACTTCCAGTTGTCACATGTTCCAGTTTTTGTCTTCTCATAATGTGACCACAAAATAATGACTGCCTCGTTTATGATAAGCTATCTTTTTGACTTAGCCTCCCTAAAAGTGTCTAGATTACCCATTTAGGCTGTACAAGGAATTTTCAGCATTCTTCTACAAAACCACATCTCCTAAGCTTCTAGGGAATTTTTGTTTGCTTGTTCACCAATTGTCCCTGATTCGCAGTAGTATGTTAAGACATGTGAGGTATGTGATACCAACGGCATACTTGTATCGACCAATCGGCAATGTGCCCAATGACACGTACACCTATACTTTTCAAACCACTTCCTGGTACCCCGTTTTGGCTGAGTCGACCTGGGAGCCAGGTCAGTTGTTAAAATATACCCACCGCCGACTCTGTGGTGAAGGGGTTACGGACGCTGTTCGTAATCCCTGACACCACATTCGAAACACAGCTGCGGTTGATTTGGCAGCAGACCGTCTTGCGTTGGTTTCCCATACAACAGGTACGAGTGCCGGTTGTTCAGAAAGCAATGGTAAACTACTGAACGTAAACATGCCAAGAAATCCCAGACCGCCAAACACGCTGAAGTTGACTGCGACGTCCTTTAAAGGATATGCAACTAGCTTAACTAACCTACCTCCAGGAAGGATTGAAACACATGATCACCACGCCGGCTGTCAAGCGTGCTAGCCAATGCGCTACCGCTTCTGCCAACTAATACAACCGTAGCAATGTTGCTTACAACAGTGGCCTGAATGACACATTTGAGCACAACAACCCGAGTCATTCCTGCGTTCAAAATAAACTTAATCATGCCTTTGCCTAGAATAACTGTAATCGTATCTAAACTATAATAGACTCAACTACAACAACGGTTATATTATTCAACGTAAAAACATACAATTCTAGGTTTAAACTAAGAGTGGGTCGAATCACCCCCAGATGTATGTTTCATCAATGGAGCAGCCACGCAACATAAATCGGTATATTGCGAATTTATAACATGCTGGCTCATATGATGATTAAGAACACATAATAGCTAAGCGCGGGCGTGTGCACTGTGGTAGAATAAACACTCTCCGGTTTAATCTTTCGTCTTCTACCTTATGGTGCACGGATGGGTTTTTATTAAAATAACATTTTCTGTACAAATTGACTTACTATGTATGATCAGAAGAAGTGGTTAAATGGTACGTCCCAGCTATGAAAGTCGCGGGTTTGTTTCTCCGGGCTGTGTAGTTCAGAACACGCGCGCAATTTTTCTGGGGGTCTTGGAGTTGGTTCATCGCTTGTGCGGCGCTACGAGTTCGAGTTTTGTGTGAGACCCTCAGCCATTCGAGCCTGCACTGGTAAACTCCAATGCAGTGAAGTCGACTCTTCCACTTTAGTACGAAAACTCAGAAAGTATGTCGACTTTAGCTACAACTGGAGGTAGTAATACAAAGCCACTTCCATCCCCTGATTACTGGTTACAGCAAGTTACTAATACACAGAGCGGAGTAGGTCATTGATTACTGTGGGTTACTGCCAGTTACCCACACATGGAAGGGAGTCGCTCGGTAGTTACTGTGGGTTACTGTCAGTTACCCACATATGGTGAGGAATGTCTTAGTTGTACACGCCCAATCCTGGCTAGCACAGACCTGGTTCAGCTCACTGTGTAGACTATGTGGATTGTTGCAAAAAATATAAAGGATGGCTTACACTCCCCCCCCCCCCACCCCCTTTTCCTTGTCGTAGAGTAGTGGATCGGACACCCAGTCTTCTCGAACAAGGGCGAACAACTCGAAGGCTCCATGTGCCTCCTACGCAAGTTAATAATCCATTGGCAATTTTTTTTTTTTTTAGCATATCCTTTTACAGGACTTAGCTGTCAACACCAGCATCTTTCAGCTGTATGTTGATCTCTTGGCAAGATTACGCTCAGTAGTTTGCCATTGCTTTCTGAGAGGCCGGCTAACATACCCCGTAAGTTACCGATGCGATTCGAACCACTGCTGATTTGAACCGTCATCACGTTACCTGACGAGAGTATACGAGATTACGGAGAAAAGTCATAACCTCTAAGCCACGAAGCCGGCTCATTGGCAATTGGAAATCGAATATAACAGACTGAAAAGATCTTTAGTAAAGGAGATCTTGGTATATGATACCACAACCTAAAGTCTGAGAATGGAGACGGTGGCGGTTACTGCAGCCATCCGCTGGTTGTTGAAGATGCATTTTAAGCGCTTATGGGAATGCCCCGAGTGCAATGATGTCGGATCTTGACTCAACTCAAGTTAATAGATCGCTGTCCGGGTTAATATTTTCAAATGAGAAAACATACCCACAAACAAAAGATATTTATTGCATATGTAATATTGGTATACACATATAGAAAATCGTAAGTGCCATGGAGTGTGTGAACTGCGATGGGATTCTTCGTGTGTTCTATAGATAGAGACTGCAGCACTTACGAAAATATCAGCGTCCAATAATTTCCTTACATAAAATACCCCCCTCCCAAAGTCTTGAAGCAGTAACGTGATGTGGGTGTATGGAGTGTTAGGATCATCACATGTTTAGTCTGCTGAGTACACAAAGGAACTGATAACCAGTCTTTCCCTCCCGTAGCGAACGATTACAGCCTGCCTCGAACCCTTATCCAGCCGCGGCCATGCCATTGTCAGCATAACGTCTTAACAAGTACACCAATCCCTCCAAACATCCCCGTCCCCCCAAACACACACAGTCAGCCTAAGAACAGTATATGCACTTCAGACAACACCCCCAATCCACTCCTACAGACATATACTAGAAAACGTCAGTACCCAACAAGGCACACAAAACATGCTTATCTAGTCAAAGTAGCCGGGTAAACACGCACTACACAATACCGCTGTTGACTGATACACATTATATAAACATTGTCTGCGTGAGATTGACGGTTCTATGGCCTCTTTCTCAAAGAGTCCAACAATTCCTCATGTTATACAGGCCCTTGTTTATTCCAATGCTATTAGTCGATCAATTATTGACCCTTGCATCAGATGTTTCTTCATGGCTCAGCGTAGCCCATACCAGTACTACTACCTCTAGTAGTACTGGGGAGTGCACTGGACTGATGTCTGCGTGTGGAGTAGCCTTCCCTATTGCTAGTGTCCCTTCCCATCAGGCAAACCCACTCCGACTTCTATGGTACTTGTAATTTACGTCCCTAAGTCAAGGACGATAAATCAATATGTTAATCCAGCTGACCAGTGGGGGGGGGGGGGGGGGGTTGAACCCACTCCCTCGGCATCAGCACACCAGAGCACTTTTATCCATTCGGCCATTTTGACCTCCTTGTTTCTTCATAGTTATAATTCTTCGCATCCTACATCCAACCTTCCTCAAGGAACATCATACATATTTTTTCTTGTTCAGAGTGTCGACCCCTTGTCTTTACTTCTATGGACCTTACATTCCATTACTGTTCTTTATAAACTACTGTGTCATTTAGTTTGACCAAAGTACTTCAGTTCCTGAGACCTGCTACTGTTTATGACCCAGGTCAGATGTGATAAAATGTCATTATATTTCTCCTTCCTGATCTATAGATTTCCGTGAATTTTTCTGCAACCTTTAAATTGAAAAGCCTCGTCTCTTATTTAGCTATTGCGAAATGGTGCATGATTGAAATATGTGTGTTGCAACAGGAAAAACGCATGATCTCAAAACCATTACTTTTATTTGTTTGTTGGGATTGTGTCATAGGCTCGTTATGTTGTTTACTCTCTGAATTGATATGGTTACCCTCCTCTTGCTTTCTTTTGCACAATTCCCATTTTTGCTAATTATGCAGTCAAGATTTTCAAAGTCTGTGACGTATTCAATTCCTTAACTGTTGTTTATTTTTGTTTTTGTTTTTGCTGTTTACTTGTAACTGTGCCTGTGGATATTAATTTTTTTCATATTATTCAGAAGAGTATGTTGATCTTCAAATAGTCATTATCTCTCTCTCTCTCTCTCTCTTTGTCTGTGCGCGCGCGTGTGTACATGTACATGTTTGTATGTGTGCATGTATGTGTGTGATGGTGTATATAGATGTGTCACCATCTGCCTGTCTGTCTCATAACACTGAAATATGAAGTATGTTTGGTTTACATTTACATCATTCATTTTACAATGTCTGTTTCTTTTTGTTATTGTCAATATGAATGTAATATTCCTGATAGATAACTGATGTGCAAAAATGACTGGTTACAAGGGCCGAATGTAAGACAGGCCTGCGTGCCCTATTTGTGATCGTTTGAAAATACGTTTGTTTGTTTATTAATTCACAGACATAATTAAGTATACTACTCCATATCATTGTGTAGGAGTAGTAATGTGTAGTCCCTATAACTAATTTCTGCAATTGGATTTCTGCCAATTATGACTGAATCAAATTAATAAGATACTTAAAGCAAAATTCAAGTTTGTGTTTTGACAAAGAAATATAACTGTTTTTGAAATAAATATTCTCTGCACGAAAGCTAATATAGTCAAGATAGTAACAAAGAAAGCAAAATTAGGAGGCAATAATTACAAAAGAGATAGTACATAGCATGCATATTTCAGAGTAACAAAGAAAGCAACATTAGGAGGCAATAATTACAAAAGAGATAGTACATAGCATACATATTTCACAGTAACAAAGAAAGCAAAATTAGGAGGCAATAATTACAAAAGAGATAGTACATAGCATACATATTTCAGAGTAACAAAGAAAGCAAAATTAGGAGGCAATAATTACAAAAGAGATAGTACATAGCATACATATTTCAGAGTAACAAAGAAAGCAAAATTAGGAGGCAATAATTACAAAAGAGATAGTACATAGCATACATATTTCAGAGTAACAAAGAAAGCAAAATTAGGAGGCAATAATTACAAAAGAGATAGTACATAGCATACATATTTCAGAGTAACAAAGAAAGCAAAATTAGGAGGCAATAATTACAAAAGAGATAGTACATAGCATACATATTTCAATCCACCAGTGATATGATATGGGTTATATGACACATTAACTGAAATAAATCAAGAATTCCACAGGAAATTGATAGAGAATATATTTGTGGATGTAAGAAGCATAAGTCAGTATGCAACTAATTTTAAAAACTAAACAAACATAAACATTCTTTGGCACCATTGAAGCTCTATCTTGTCAAATGAACAGAGCATTTTGAGTGACAGTGAACATAAATAAGGAGGATGTTTTAAAACAAGTCAAGATATATATTCATATGATATATAACTCTGCTGTATGCATCTGATAAGATGCAGCGAAATATGCCAGGCAAGAAATGGTGCAATATTTCGTTTTAAGTGTCTGTGTTTAAAAGCATGATTTGGTCATGTCATGAGAAAAGGAAATAACAGTATTCAAATAAAAACTGGTAAAATTACCATGCAGAGGGAGGCTAGAGAGACTTGTAGTTTTAACCCCTTCAAATCTAAGCAATTGTTACTTTAACTTATCCCATCCTAAATATAATTACATGCCAGAAGAACATAGATAATAAGTAGAAAGCTGAGAAACATCTAATGGCGGTAGAAATGTGGTTTCTGTGGGACATGTAGACTACCATAGACAGGCAGAAAAACGAATAAGACAATCTATCAAGAAACACATGAAAACTGTAAACTGATCAAAGAAATTAGTCCTACAGGCACATTCTCTCATATCAGAGCATTGAAAGATACATTCTTAAACAGATTAGATGCTTGGTACAAAAAATAAACTAGTTAACTGATTAAAAATAAACTAGTTAGAGATAGATAATTACTCCTATTGAAATGCACAGAAAAATAAAGCCACATATCACAAGAACACATAATCTTATAAGTAGGGATCAATACTGTAAGACAAGCTACTGAACACAAACTTGCCAAGACATCACAACAGCAAAACATGCTGGTGTTGACTGCAACGTCCTGTAAAGGATATGCAACTAACTAACTACAAGGAAGAATATACATAGATTGAAGCCACTGAGAATCTGTAAATATACTGACAGACATAGAAGAAATATATAACCACAATATGAAATAGCAAATGTATACAACTCCATATCAGCAAGATGAAAATGGAGAACACAATATGAATATAATCAAACATTTGATTAAACAAATGTAAAAATATCCATTATCGGAAATCATAATATCCACTGTTTACCCCAATTATAATCTTGATGCAATGAATAGGGCATTACTGGTATAAATATGATACAATATAATAATTGTTATATTATCAAGATCAGTAGTTCTCAACCTTTTTTGACCCATGCACCCCTTCACCATATGTTCAGAATGTCATTCCTCCCTAAAATTCCCCCCCCTCACCCCGCCCCTACACAGTATACGTATATTTAATAACACATACTAGAACAAGCCTAGACGTCTACATAAAACGTGATATGCGGGTCTACTTATGTTACAAAACGAATTTCAGAAGGGCGAGAAGTACAGAACCGTAAAGTGTGGATGGAAAAACAACATCAAGTAATAGGTTCTTGTATTACCGCGATCTTGAAATAATCAAAAAATCTTATCCCCCCCCCTGGAAACCCTAAAATTCCCCCCCCCCCCCTGTGGGGGGGGGGGGGGGAATTCCCCACTGGTTGAGAACCACTGATTATTATAATAAACATGAGCAGAGTAGATATAATAACGAATAAAAGACAGAGAAGGTAAAGACCAAGATAGAGAAGAGCCAGCTATTATAATAATTATTGTATAATGAGGCAGAAGAGCCTGATATAATGATAAAAGAAGAACAAATTGGAGGAGGAGAAAAGACCAGATATAATAATAAACTGAAAAAAAGAAAAAGTGAGAAGAAATAAACATAATAATACATAGAAGAAAGGGGCAGAGAGAAGAGCCAGATATAATAATAATTTGAAGAAAAAATTGGTGGGGTAGGACAATACATAATAATAAATATAATATTACAAGGGTTTGGGGAGGTGTGGGAGGACACAATGACCAGATATAATAATACGTAGAAGAAAACATGGCGGTTTGATGAGAGATGAGCCAGATATAACAATACATTACAGAAAAATGGGGAGGGGGAGAGAATAACCAGATAAAATAATAAATAGAAGGAAGAAAGGGAAGGGGGTGAGAAGACTCAGATATAATAATAAACAGAAGAGAGAGAGAGAGAGAGAGAGAGAGAGAGAGAGAGAGAGAGAGAGAGAGAGAGAGAGAGAGAGAGAGAGAAGAAGAAGAAGAAGAAGAAGAAGAAGAAGAAGAAGAAGAAGAAGAAGAAGAAGAAGAAGAAGAAGAAGAAAGCTAGATATGATAATAAACGGGGGAAGGGGGTGGAGAAGAGCCGTGTACAACAATAAAAAGAAGAAAATGAGGAAGAAAATGAGATTAAATAATAAACAAACAATAAAACAGAAGCAATGTTTAAAACATGAGAGACATGGTATTCCAATGGCTGAAACTGCTCTAAGAAA
Source organism: Cepaea nemoralis (assembly GCA_014155875.1). Taxonomy (NCBI): domain Eukaryota; kingdom Metazoa; phylum Mollusca; class Gastropoda; order Stylommatophora; family Helicidae; genus Cepaea; species Cepaea nemoralis. The sequence continues at coordinate 556,005 of JACEFZ010000464.1, forward strand.
TACTCTGACAGCAAATAGAATGTAGGGGATTTCGTTAACAGGCTATATCATATCATATACTATACTATTATCAGGTTATTAAGAGGTGGCTGTCGACATCTCATTGTTATTCAGTTTTCTGTTTACACACTCAACAACAACATGAATGTCCCATTTCTATTTCACAGGAGAAAGTTAAATTCAGGCTGAACGTGGAAATTGTACTAGTGAGATAGTGTTGATAAAGTGAAACTATTATGAGGAATTTAAAGGGTACGAAAGGAATCGCTATCGGTGGACATAAAATCAACAATATAAGATGATACTGTATTGACTGCAGACAATGAACAGATGATCCAAGATTGGTGATTGAGTGAGATCACAACCATTACAACCCAAGTTTATAGGCATGGCATATAATGATGATGATGATGAGATCGTGTGAAGGTTTAAAACCCTGAACTTCGAGATAAACGATGGTATGGATTAATGAGCTGAATTGGACCTCTCTCTCTCTCTCTCTCTCTCTCTCTCTCTCTCTCTCTCTCTCTCTCTCTCTCTCTCTCTCTCTCTCTCTCTCTCTCTCTCTCTCTCTCCGCCCTTTCCCCCATTCGCTCTGGCGCTTAAATTAAAATTTCACTCGTTTCCGCAAGTTAATCCAAAGCCGAGTTAATGCATCGTTCACGAAATGCCGCTAAAATTTTCGAAACGCTTACTTCCGCGTTTACTAACATGGAAAGCACATAATAACGAAACCAACGTAAGTTGACTAGTACTAGTTGGAGTAGTTGCCCTACATAAACAAAATATGCGTTTCTCTTCAGGTTAGCCTGCGATATAAGATAAGGTAAAGAAACTGCTAAGTTAGCATTGAAGTCAGGAAAATTAAAGCCTTCGCTGCAGTAGTTATTTTTATTGGCGATGTTCTAATAATTGGTGATATTTTGAGATAATTAACGGCTGACGGAATTCATTCATAATATTAATGACAATGTGCGGTTTTGAAAATATATCCATACATACAATATTTACACTACAATGTGTGTGTAATGCCTTAATAATATAGGTGAAAAGACAGCAGCATTGTCATTCTGAGGGGTTAAATATTGTTTTTAAAGAAACAGTCCCATAATGTGTTAATATGTGTTACTAAGAGCAAGGAGCAAGACTAACGGGTCGCTAGCTAGACTAACCTGTTGCCAATGGTCCTCCAACGACGGTTGCGCCGAAAAGTAGCCAGTGTCGTGAACGACCTGCAACTCCCTGAAAATATTACTGCTGGGCAGAATATCCATATTGAAGAGACCATTCAAATTACCACAACACAGAAACCAGGTTTGTAATTACACACAGAATATATGGATAAAACGTCCGTCAGCTGTGTTAGCGACCGCCATACACAGATGTGAAGCAAGAGAAACACGGCTTGTCGTCCGCGCCGGATCGTCTGCTGGCTCGGTTACCGAACCGTTCACGCGAAACTTATCGCTCGCAACGTTTCTAGCTCGTGATCTTCCGAGTGATCTTCGGTAAGTTTCGTTTAACTTCGGGGGGTCGTGGGAAAGCCCAGTCACATATGTCAATGAATGACTAAGTATCCGGTGACGTAAGATCTCAGGTCTTCTTGGCGTAGTGGTTAAGCCCTTTGCCTCGCACTCTGAAGGTCGTGAGTTCCTTAGTCGCGTTTACAGCTTCAAAGCAAAGGGTCAGCCCGTAATGCTCCATTCCTGTGCCAATGAATATCACACAAAATGCTCCTCACAGTCCCATGTGAAAAGTGGAACACAGTAGTTCTGACAAACCAACGGCACGCACAGGCACACATGCATAAAGCCCATGCCAGAATACCAGCGCAATAGCTCGTCATTAAAATTACAGTTTATCGTCGATGGAAGTGGCAGCCACTAGAAAACCAACATTTGCATACCTATAATGATAAAGCGCTGGCTTCCTGGCCTAGAGGTTAGCGACTTTTCTCCGTAAGCTCGTATACTCTCGTAAGTAACGTGACGACGGTGAGAATCAGCAGTGGTTCGAATCGCGTCGGTAACTTACGGGGTATATGAGCCAGCCTCTCAGAAAGCAATGGCAAACTACTGAGCGTAATCTTGCCAAGAAATCAACAATCAGCTGAAAGATGATGATGTTGACAGCGATGTCCTGTATCATATTTTTTGTTTAATGATAAAGCAAAACTAGCTAGTTAAGCAAGCGGCAACCCACAATGTTTCTGAACGTGCAGTTTATAATACAAATAACTATTGTGAGATGATAAAAAAAATTGTCCTTGAAATTCACTGCTCACAGTGTTGCTCCAAGCACTTTACTCAGCAGCTACGTGCGTTTACTCTGTACCTGGGCGACGGAACCATCCTGAGTTCGTTTCCTCAGGCTGCGTCGTTCAATGAACGAGTGGAATTTTCCACGGAGACTCCTATTTGCCACTGCTGCGAAAACGGAGTTCACGAATTGTGTAACACTCGGCAGGCAGTTTGCCATTCCGGGGGAGACAAACCGAGCCAAATGGGAAACAACCCTAGTACAAAGAAGACGACCCTATCCTATTTAGTATTGTTGGTACTTTCTCTCTAAAAGAATCCCCCTGCATAACTGTATTCACTGTGCCATTCCCTTCCCATTTCTTACTCACTATCCCGTATTGCGTGTTCTTTGCAGGACGTTCCGATCAACCCCGGGTTTATCTGCTGGGTAATTTAAAGTGAGTAGTTTGACGTAGTCTCCCTGGTCTAGAGGTCACATGACTTTCTCCGTAATCGCGTATACTATCGTAAGTAACGTGACGTTGCGCGAGAATCGGTAGCGGTTCTCTCCGCGTCGGTAACTTACGGGGTATGTGAGCCGGTCGCTCAAAAAGCAATGGCAAACTACTGAGCGTAATCTTGCCAAGAAATCAACAATCAGCTGAAAGATGCTGATGTTGACAGCGATGTCCTGTAAAGGATATGCGAACAAAAAAAAAGGTTGAAGGTGTTAAGGACGTTGATCGTAATTTCGTATACCCTCGTATGAAACACAGCTGCGCGAGACTGGGCAGCGGATCGCGTCGCGTTGGTTACTTACCGATCGTTCAGAAATCAATGGCAAACTACTGAACGTAAAATTGTCCAAGACATTAACAGCAGCTGAAACATGCTTGTGTCTTTGCTGCAATGTCCAGGAAAAGATATGCGAAAGTCACTACCTTCGGAACCAAGGTGTCAACGTTTAAGTCCAACTGACTGGTATAGGGTATGAAACCATCACCTCGCAAGCAGCGCAGAGTAAGTTTTAGAGCGGTTGGTTTTAACCTTTCAGCCACGCTCACCTCTTCTCTCATCAGTATTCTCGATTCTTTGTCAGTTCTTCTGCTCCATGCATCATCAGGTCTATCATCATCATCATCACCATCATCATCATCTTCATCATCCAGTGGCTCGTCCTTTACAGGACTGTGTCCTTATTATAGTGTTTCGATGGGAGTCTCCGTGACGAAGTGGTCAAGCCGTCTGCCTCAGGCTCCGAAGTTGTGGGTTCGAATCCGGGCCGTGTCCTTCGGTTCACGAGTGCATTTATTTCGGAGACTCCTGTGGGTCGTCGCTGGAGCTGCGGAGTTCGTGCTTTGTGCGACGCTTTCCAAGCTGTGGAAAGAGACTGAGCCATATGGGATAACAACCCGGTGCAGTGAAGTCGACCCTGTCGACTTTTAAGCGACTTTTTTTTTTAGTGTTTCGATATTTCTCTCCGAGGAACGGCTGGCCGAGTGGTTAGAATGCCGGTGTTCCTTTAGGAGACCCGGCTCCGATTCCTCGTTAAGGTGTGGATTTTTTTATGTCGGGAGCAAAAAGAAAACCATAACCTCCGGCTCGCGGCGATTGCTTTAGCCAGGCGGACTAACCCTCAAGCTCAAGACTCTCTTGTCCTACACCGCAAGGTACTATAGGCATTCGATGACAGACAGATAGTTCTCTCTATCACAAGCCAGGCGTCATGCGTCTGTTGCTGTCAGATGTACATCATCTATCACATCTGGAATCCATTTTCGTTGGTTTCTTCCTCTACTCCGCTTCACTGGTACACCTCCTTCCATAGTTATCTTTTCTAGACATTGCCTTTTTACATGCCTACAATATGTCATGTTCTTTATTGTCCTTGGAACAGCCATAACATCTGATGGGAGGTGTCTTGAAGGGGTTAGAAGAGGTATCGCTATACCAAAGGTAGCATTTTGCAAGATGGAACACATACTGACCAATAGAAAATGTCAACAGCAACGACAAAAGAGTGTTGGGGTGCTGCATAGAACATGTACCTTTATATGGATACTGGCTGACACGGCTCGGATTCGTCCAGCCCCTGGCCTGGTATCCGTCCGTCCGTCCGTCCTTCCGTCCGTCCGTCCGTCCTTCCGTCCGTCCGTCCGTCCGAACGTCCGTCTGTCCGTCCGTCCGTCCGTCCGTGTTGAATTCGAATGGCATATCTGTTGGAATCATTGGGATGCGAGGCAACAGTACATCTTCTCCTTTAAATTTCACACTTAAAATTGTAGCTTCGATGATAATGTTCAGAGTTAGATAATTTTCACTTATCTAAAATAGATCCATTATTTTTACGAAAACTTTGAAGATGCCTTAAAGTTTGTATCACTTTGTTTATTCCAGATACGACCCTTTTCCATTCCCGTTGCGGGAGAAATGGGTTCGAAAATTTTCACGTATTTAAAATAGATGCATTATTTTTATGAAAACTTTGAAAATGCCTTACAGATTTTAATCGTTGTAATATAATGCATATGACTGTAGATAACTTTCTATAAACATTTTATAAAACTTTAAGAAAAATACAAAAATTATTTAAAATACATAATATATCAATGTTACTAAAAGTAATGTCCCTTGATATAACCTTTGTTGTTAGACCCTTTAATTAGACGTCTTTCCTTTTAATATTGATTTAATTAGTAAATAACTGTTTTTAAACTAATAAACAATGCCTGTTGGCTCAGCGGGAATGAGAAGAACATATGTAGAAAATTTCATCTCAATCGGATGGACCGTTCAGGAACGCATAAAAGACACACAAACAAAGACACAAACATTCTCTATTATCTATATATGTTGTTTACCTTTTCCTCGCATGTTTTACATTTTTTCTGCTCATTGTCCACGTGTTATATATATATATATATATATATATATATATATATATATATATATATATATATATATATATATATATATATATATATATATATATATATATATATATATATATATATATATAACACGTGGACAATGAGCAGAAAAGCTGAAAAACATGCGAGGAGAAGGTAAACAATACTATTCGCATACAGAAAAACCGATGAGCAATGATGATCGTGGGCGATGGCAAACCATGACCGCCCATCTTATCGAATTGGCACATGACAATAATGTACTGTGTTTGTCGGCGCCTGTATCTTCGGGGTATTGCGCGCAATGTCACAATCCCGACACAGTGGGTTGCAAGTCAGCGCGACGTGATTTGAAAGGTCATCACTTTGCGTTGATTATTACGTTATGAGCATCGACCGTTCAGAAAGCAACGGTCAACTACTGATCGTAAAATTGCCTAGAAAATTACAAACAGCCAATAAATGGTGGGGCTGAATGTGACGTCCTGTAAAGGACATATAACAAGCTTTTAAAATTGTTGTTGTTGTTAGTTGCATATCCTTTACAGGACGTCGCAGTCAACCCCAGAATGTTCTGGTTGTTTGTGATTTCTTGGCAAGTTTACGTTCAGTAGTTTGCCGTTGCTTTCCGTACAACCGGCAACGATCCCATTGTATGAAAAACAACGCAAGGCGATCTGCTTCCAAATCGATCATAGCTGTTTTTAGCGCATTATGCGGGATTACGAAATGATTTCGTAAGCCCTTCGCCGCAGAGCCGACTTTTATTTATTATAATGTTGCAATTGTATGCGCCTAATTAACCAACCTTCTTCAATACTACGTTCTTGTTAGAAATATCTTTATTTTTTGTTCTAATTTATTTGTCTAATGAATTCTTAATTCAAAACAATATATTCAAAGCGCTGACTTTTTAATTGTTTCAGCTTATAAGTTAGTATTCACTTCATGCGATATATAACTACAGTATGCACTTGATGAAATGCAGTGAAATATGTCAGGCCATAAATCGTGAAACATTTTGTTTCTGGCTTCTGTATGTGAATTCTTAATTCGTTTCTGCAAGTTATATTCTTAGGTACTTTTTAGGCGATTTGTTGGATGTCCAAGTATCACACCCGGACGCTGTCACAGGAAATGTGTGTCTCTTGGTACATTGACAACATTCATATTGAATATTGAATTCATATATAGAATACAACATTCCTGTTCTATATGTCCCAAATTATATAAAATGAAGAATATTTTGTGTCCTTGTCCTTGAACGTTAGAAAACAGTTCTGCATGTTACATAGAACCTATTTCAACACATGGCTGCGAATCCTGGACAATTAGTAACCAGGCGAAAACATCCATGGAAGCTTAGGGGATGTGGTTGTATAAAAAGAATGCTGGAATTTAAATGGACTGCCAAAACGAGAAATCTGAACATTTTGAGGAAAGCTAAGTCCCAAAGATAACTTATCACCAGCAACAGAATGAAGCCGTCATCATTGCTGACCCCATTATGAGACGACAACGACTGGAAAATGTGACAAATAGAAAGATTAGTGGAAAGAGAGATAGAGTATGCAACGAATGGAAAATGTGACAACTAGAAAGATTAGTGGAAAGAGAGATAACGTAAGACATCTTGAGCACATTCTTGACAGTCTTGTGCCATGGTACGGAAAGGAGTAAACACACGAATTGATCCATGTTGTCGGAGATTGCAATTTGTGGAGGGGCATGGTTGCCAAAGCCAGCCGGTAAGACACTGGATGATGATGATTACGATATGTCTCAATCCATGTCGGGTTTAATTACATTAGTTTTTTCAGAGATATGTTCGTTTTCCTTTTAATTTTTGCCTTTATGCCTTTACATGTCCATCGACCGACAGACAGCAGTCAATCTAGATATTCGAAACTGCTAATTTCTCCATATTGTTAAAAACATCAGTTGACATATTTGTTTTATCGGCTGACATACGTTTGTTTGTTTGTTTGTTTTTTGTTTTTTTTCTCTTTCATTTTTAATTGAAAAAAATAACTGTTTCTGATCCCTATATACAAATAGAAATAATGACTGAAGTAGAGTAATTATTTCTAGCTATTGATAAAATAAGGTGAGTTACAACTAGTCTCATGACGGGTTCGCCTAGGGGATTAACAATGTGAGTGCCAGCCTGTAATCCGTGAGGGCAAGAGCAATCTCTTGTCACAATGTAATCAATGGTTGATAGCTGGAAACCTCAAGCCTCGTCTTTTCGCCTCGAAGCATGCAATTACGTTCCCATCTCTGAGTTAAATACAAAGGTTGCTATTAGAGCATTCTAGAATAACGATCGTTTGAAGACGTCATTTGAGGGCCAACGTTTGCATGCGCTGCTTACATGTATTGTTCTGCCTATTGAGATCTTTTGTAAGTCTTGACGTGGTTCAAAACAGCGCATCAAATTGATCTACTGAGTAGTTGACACAAATGCTAGTCAGATGTATGATACATGGTCTTTACATGACGTCATTGTCACACCTAGGCTTTATTTTCTGTTTGTGATTTACTAAGTAATTTATGTTCATTAGTCAGAAGTTTAAAGCTGCATTTAGAAAATGAAAAGTATCTTATGCAATAAGTCACTATCATTGAACGAGGAACGAAACATGAAACCACTGAAGGCCTTTATGGACGATACGACAATCCTGACAAGGAGTGTGATGCCCACAGCATTATCCTCATTCTAGATGAACTAATTCGCTGGTGCAGGATGAGCTTGAAGCCCAAGAAATCAAGAAGTCTGTCGATCGTGAAGGGTAGAGTGGCGGAAAGGTTGCTAATGGTTGCTGGGCAGGCAATTCCCACCGTGATAGAGGAACCGGTGAAATGGCACGAGCGCAGTGGATGCCATTGAGATGAAGATAAGCAAAAACATAAGAAAGCGGCTTGGAGCTCCACCAGGTTTCACGAAGGTTGCACTTTGCTGTAAACAGGCCAAGCTCGTTCTCCCGTTCTTGTCCATCATGGATAACTCAAAGTCAGAAAAGCCAGACACGCGTAATGCTGCGCGAATGTCCACATGACACAACCAGTACCTCACAACTCGCGCTTAGAACGGAAAGGAAAGTGAAGGGTCGACAGCGAGGTGAAAGCAGCACAAGCATCACTTAACAAGAAGGAAGTCATGAGGCACACCCTATCAGATAGAAGGAGGTTCGGGCACCATGAAAGACCTCTGATGTGATTGAGGGCGAAGACCAAGGAACGCAGAGACAGTGTGGTTCAGGAGATCCGCGAGGGAGAGGACAAAAAGAGAGTACAAATGGCTGCCCAGCAGGCGCAGCAGCGCCAGTGGATGTCATGGGTAGGGATACTGCAGATGTCCCTAACTGGGAAAGAGATATGGCGTATGGTAGATGCATTTGTATTACCTTTCCTCTGGAGTGAGCTAGACTGGCCGAGAGAGGAATCATGCTGCATGGCAACAAATGGTCTCTACAATTCAGACCAGGCTTTGAAATATGTTTGAAGCACAATGTAACAAACTATAGTCTGTCAAGACGGCAAGGTGCTAGTGCAGTAAATATTTGTAATAAAGTTCTCTGCCAGCTGGAGTAGGCATTCATGCCTCTCCACAAATCACGGTCTTTTGTGTTCTGGAAAAACTCTGTTGATGGTATTCATCCATTTTACCTCTCAATCCATCCAGTATAATTTTTCTTGATCTGCCTCTGCCTCTCTTCCCTTTGATTTTTCCAGTTGTCATGATGTTGTCCAATGGCTTTGTTCTCATCATATGACCTAAGCAAACTTTGTCTCTTTCTTATTGTATATAATGTTCCAGTTTTTTAGCCTCTTTCAGGCGATTGTTGTTTGTTAGTTACACTGGCAGTATAGTTATTGCTAGTTACTCCGGCAGACTCTGGTTATAGAGACGGCGCATCTGGTCCAGAGAGACGAACAGCACTGATTGTGAGAGAGCTGGGCAGGTACAACATCGACATTGCAGCCTTGAGCGAGACACGACTTGCAGAAGAAGGCTAAATCTGCGAAGTAGGTCCCGGCTACACATTCTTCTAGAGTGGAAGGAAAAGCCAGGAAAGGTACCAATCCGGTGTGGGATTTGCCATTAAGTCAGCCCTTGTTGGCAAACTAGATGAATTTCCGAAGGCTATAAATGACAGGCTTATGACTATTAAGCTACCCCTGCTAAAAGGAAAGAAGCATGCAACCACCGTGAGTGTTTACGCACCAACCGTTACCAATGAAGATGACGTCAAAAACAAGTTCTATGAGGACATGCACAATGTATTAACATCTGTTCCCAGAGGAGACAAAATTATACTCCTTGGGAACTTCAATGCCAGAGTAGGCAAGGACATCGCCTCTTGGAGTGGCATCATTGGAAAGTACGGAGTAGGAACGAAACTGTAACAACAATGGACTACTCCTTCTTCAGACATGTGCCGAACACAATCTCCACAATTTTCCCTCTTCCCATGAGAAATAGAACATCGTGGATCACCTTCGCTAGAAACAATGGCACCTTATTGACTATGTCATCGTCAGGAGGAGTGACAGACAAGACGTTCGGGTGACAAAATCCATGTGTGGTGCCGAAGTTTGGACAGACCATCGTCTGATTATTTCAAAAATAAATATGCACATCAAACTACCACTGTGCCATCAAGGGGATTAAATGCAACAAAAAAAAAAAAAAAACTAAATGTCACCCGCCTAAACAGTAGAGAAAACCCAACTGTCGTATGAAAATATGCTGGATGACCACCTCAAACCCAGTGCCGCAGCTAAACAAGAAGCGGCAACAGAGTGGAGGACACAATTTACAACACTGCTATGGAAATCCTGGGTCCAGCCACCAGGAAACACAAAGACTGATTTGATGAAAATTCCGGAGACAAAAATCAATTGCTGGCCGAGAAACACCTTCTCCACAATGCATAATTTAACGAACCAAAGTCAACATTACAAAAAAAAAACGATGCCTTGAATAACATCCGGAGAGTAGTGCAGCAGAAACTTCGCCACATGCGGGACTCTTGGCTGAGCAACACAGCTGATGAGATTCAAGATTTTGCTGACAGACATGAAATGAAAAACTTCTACGATTCACTGAGAAGTAAACAAAGCCATCCAGCAACTTTCCAGCGGCAAGGCGCCTGCTCCCGACTCAATGACACAATCCCAGCAGAGATAAACAAGGCAGGTGGGCCGGTCCTAATAGAGCAACCTTACCACGACTTTACAAACAAATGGGTGAACGAGATCATGCCACAAGATTTCAAAGACGCGTCAATAGTCCATCTTTACAAACGTAAAGGAAACCGCCAATCCCTTGACAACAACAGAGGCATCTCCTTGCTCTCAATTGCAGGGAAGATACTCACCAGAATTCTTTTCAATCGCCTCACAACCCATCTCAACCAAAGTCTTCTTCCTGAGAGTCAGTGTGGCTTCAGAAAAGAACGAGGCACTGTTGACATGATTTTCGCTGCAAGGCAGCTGCAAGAGAAATGTCATGGACAGAACTCCGAAATGTTCTCCACTTTCATTGATCTTACCAAGGCTTTTGATACAGTCAGCAGAGAAGGACTATGGAAGATTACGGCGAAATACGGCTGTCCACGAAAGTTTGTTCAAATAGTGCGGCTATTTTATGATGGTATGCAGGCAAGAGTCCAGGAAAATGGTGAGCTGTCTGAGCCCTTTCCTGTTACCAATGGAGTGAAGCAAGGATGTGTCCTGGCACCAACACTTTTCAGCCTCATGTTTTCAGCTATGCTGGCGAATGCCTTCGAAATCAACGACACTGGAATAGACATCAACTATCGCATGGATGGAAAGTTGTTCAATCTCAGAAGGCTGAAAGCTAAAACGAAAACTAACAGCGACACTGTCAGAGAGCTCCTGTTTGCTGATGATTGCGCTCTATATGCCAACTCAGAGGCAGACATGCAACACAATGTTTCAGCTTTCTCATATGTCTGTGCCAACTTTGGGCTCAATATCAACTTGGAGAACACTGTAGGTATGTACCAGCCAGCTCCAGGGATTAATCACACCGTGCCGAATATCAAAGTGAATGGTCATAGACTAAGTGTTGTGGACAAATTCACCTATCTTGGGAGGATTGTGTCCCAAGCTGCCACAATTGATGACGAAAGAAATGCAAGAATCTTCAAGGTCAGCGCGGCCTTTGGCAGACTGTACAAGAATGTGAGGAAACGCTTAATCTGAACATCTCACTAAAAGCTTTTAGAATTCATCAATGCACTTGGAAGACTGCTGCTAAAGACCGACATTCTTGGCGTACATCATTACCCAAGGGTGCAGTCATCTGTCAAGCAAACAAGACTGCAAGATCTGTGAAGAAAATACTGGAAAGAAAAACACTGCAGGAGATCCTCCCCCTGGAACGTCAAGCATTCTTCACCCACATTGTCAAAGAGCATTTCGAGCCAAAATAGGCCTTTCTCACCATCTTAGAACTCACGACTCCATTCTTTCAACCCCACTGGATGAAATTAATGGTCATAATTATTCGTGATGGTTAAACAACACTCTGGCAGTCTAAGGAATTCATAACATTTGTCTCAGGAACTACATCTCTGTTACTTCATATATATCTGTAATACAGAGGTACGAACGACTGACGTTGGTAATTATGGGAAAGGACACCTAAATGTTATTATCAGCTCCGACATTCACCGATTTGCCGCAGCAGAATTGCCTCATATTTGCAGCTTGATAAAACAAACCCATGTTCCCAAATTAATCCAAATGAAATTAACACGACGTTCCTTATCTGATTTTTTCCCCCGCATATCCTTTACAGGACATCGCTGTCAACATCAGCATCTTTCAGCTGATTGTTGATTTCATAGCAAGATTACGCTCAGTAGTTTGCCATTGCTTTCTGAGCGACGGCTCACATACCGAAAGTTACCAAAGCGGCGAGAACCGCTACCGATTCTCGCGCAGGTTATGTTCCTGACGTGGATGTACTGGATTACGGAGAAAGACGTTAACAACTACGCCAGGGAAACCTGCTCCTTATATGATTACATCTGTTCATTACCACATTTAACATGAGGTATTCAGTAAAGATCATTGACTGATGGGTAAATTAGCCTTTCAATGGCCATGTACTTATCATCTGATCTTAGGACTTTACGTAACCCAATACCTTTTTGGTTAATTTGCTATCACTGTACACGGTGTCTCGGCCAAGAAGTGGTCAAACCGACTGCCTAGCGCTACTACTGTCTAATCTAATCTCATCAAAACATGTTCCTCTTGTACCTTGCTGTGTCGAGGTGAAGTTTAAACAGCGGGAGAGTGCCCACTTATGGGCTTCATGTATCGATATCCCCATGGACTCTGTTATTCCTTGCGTCCATCGATTACGTAGCCGGCCTCTTCCTCTCTTCCCTCTGGTCTGTACATCATTGCTTGTTGTGGTATAATGTTAGTTGGTAACCTACTTGCATGGCCAAACCATATCACTTGCTGCCTTCTAATAAAATCAAGTGCAGCTATAACCCCCACTTTAGTCCTGATTTCTTCATTTCTGATCTTATCTCTTCTTGATACATTGCGTATTCTTCCCAGGAATCTCATTTCTGTTGATGTGGTTTTTCTTTTCTCTTTTTCTGTCATTGTCCAGGTTTGGCATTGGTAACATAGAGTTGGTAGGAAGATTGTGCTGTAAAATGCTTTCTTAGTAGTTATTGATACATGTTTGTTCTTTAGTAATTGTGCCATTTGTTCAATGAGTTATTGCATCTATTTTCGATTTCGTCTTCTGATTTGCCATTTGATGATATTATACTTCCTAGGTACTTCAAACTCTTTATTTGTTTCAAGGGATGTTCGTTTAGGTGAATCGTTGTTGCTTTTTCTTCTTAGTTATAGTCATTACCTCAGTTTTACTTATGCTAATTTTCATGTTATGTTCCCTACATATTTCGTTTAGACTTTTCATGTGGTCTTGTAATTCAGCTTCTGATTTTGATATTAGTGCTTGGTCATCCGCAAACAGGCGTTCTCAAATGGTTATATTTGCAAATGGTTCTTCTTCCGTGTTCTCGTCATGCGGTGTTCTTGTGGTCTCTATTTGGCTGGTTTATTTAATATGATGTCTACATATGTTATGAACAAAACAGGGGACAGGACACAACCTTGTCGTACTCCGGATCTTATTGTGAAGGAGTGCAGGTGAGTGTCCTACAGTTCCTCTCACTATGCATTCACTGTTGTTGTATAAGCTTCTACATAGGTTTGTTATATGTGTATTCATTCCATATTGTTTAAGGATTTCTCACAGCGTGTTTCTATCTACTCTATCAAATGACTTTTCATGGTCGACAAAGGCTAAGTAGAGTGTTTCATTGAAATCGATTGATTTTTCTATAAGTTGTCTAAGAGCAAAAATGGCATCTGTGCATCCTTTGTTTTTCCTAAATCAAAGTTGTGTTTTGCTTATCTGGGGTTCTATAGCAGTTCGTAATCTTTTCTCAAGAATTTTGCAAAATAGTTTCTCAGTATGACTCATCAGTAAAATGCTTCTGTATTGTGTTCAGTCTCTTTTGCTGCCTTTGTTTTTCCAAATTGGGATAATTATGGCGTTTTCCCAGTCTCCTGGTGTCTGTTGTTCTACCCAGACATTGTTGAATAGTCTATCTAGCCATGCTGTTCCTACTTCTCTTGCTGCTTTAATTAGTTCATTTGGTATTTTATCTTGTCCTGGTGATTTGTTAATTGGGGCTAATCTGACTGCTTCTATAATTTCTTCTTTCAGTATGTCTGGTTCTAGTTCTTCGGTGGCATCTGTGTCCGTTTCTTGAATTCCTGTGACATCTGATGGGATATTGAGAAGTTGTTCGAAGTACTGTTTCCATCTTATTAGGATTTGTTTTTGTTCACTTATTGGTTCTCCATTTTCGCTGTTAATTATTTCAGTTGGGTCAAAGGGTTCTCCCCTGGTTCTAATTGCACTTATCTTTTTGTAGAAGTTTATAGTTGCCTCCTTGTAGTTTTTAATTAGAGTTTCTCCATACTCCTCCCAGTCTTTTTGTATTTCTCTCTTTACTATTCTTTTCACACGTCTTCTCGCTTATTCTATATTTTATGTAATCGCATTGCTCTTCGACCACTTTGTTATATTTTTCTTTTTTGTCTTTTACAGCTTTCTTTACTTCTGCGTTCCACCAATTTGTTATTTTCTTTATCAGTATTTTGCGTTGTTTCGTGGTTCCACATGTTATTTTTGCAGTATTTAAAATGCTTGATTTGAACATCTCCCAGTCTTATCCACTGACTTTCTTTGTTTAGGTAAATTTACAAAGATTTCAGTTAGTTCTTTCTCATAATTTTCCCTCACTGCCTCGTCTTTGAGGTTTTTTTAAGTTTACTGATTTACATGACATGTATTTTCCTGGTTTTGCTTTCTTTTACTGATGGTTCTTATTGTGGCAACGACTGCTTTGTGGTCTGTGTTTATACTTAAGTTGGGCACTGTCCTTACATCTAATATATTTCTCTTTCTGTTATTTCTTGTTAATATAAAATCAATTTGACTTTTAGTATCTAGATCGTTCTATTTATACCAGGTGTATGTTTGAGTGTCTTTGTGTTTATAGAATGTGTTTGTTAAATAGAGATCGTGTTGGCTGCATAGATCTATCAGTCTACTTCCATTATCATTTCTTTCATTATGTTGGTCTCCAAATGCTCCATGATGTTATTCTATACCCGCACTGTTGTGCCCTAGTCTTGCATTGAAGTCTCCCATAACTATGATGGTGTCCTGCTTATCTACTTTATTTAGCACACCATGGATGTCTTCGTAGAAGTCCTCGCATTCTTGCTCATTATTGTTTGTATTACATGGTGCGTATATTTGTACATATGTTGTAATTGTTTGTTCTTTAATTCTCACTGTTATGATTCTTTCTGATATAGATGTTATTTCTAGTATTCCTCTTGCTAGCTGTGGTTCAATGACTATTCCCACACCGTGTTTTGCCCTTTCTTGCTGTTCCACTCCAGAGTAGACAAACGTGTAACTGTGGTGGATCTTGCATCTTTCCCACTTTATTCTGGTGTTCTCTATTCCCATAAGTCCAATTTTCCTCTCTTCCATTGTTTCTATATATTCTTCTTTACTATTAAAACCGCAGACGTTCATTGTGACTAATTTTTGATCGCTGATCTATCTCGCGCCGGTCTCTCTGGCTGTGGGGTTACAACACTTTCTCTCTGTAATCCCGTTTATCACGCAAAGTCTCGTAGCGGAGCGAGAGCTGAGGCGGTTCGACCCCCGCTCGTGACTTGCGGGATACTGAGCCGGTCGCTCAGAAAGCAATGGCAAACTACTGAGCGTAATCTTGCCAAGAGATCAACATACAGCTGAAAGATGCTGGTGTTGACGGCTAAGTCCTGTAAAAGGATATGCTTAAAAAAAAAAAAAAAAGATCTATCTCGCAGTCCATTAACATTCCCTGGTCTATATCCATTATGGTCAGTCCGTTTATACTTCTTAGTTTTTCTACGAGCAGTATGAAGATTCCCTGCCGGCTTGCCAGGCTAGTCGCAGGTTTGGGACACAAATCTGACCATAGGGAGTCCAACCCCTATGGCGGGCCATAGCCCCGTTAGCCCATGACCTCGCGGTCATGGTTACCCAGTCTACACCACGTGGAGGTGGAGTTGACTTGTGTAGTCTGCGGGCAATCGGCAGGCTACTAATTTTCACTTTTTACCCCTCCTGATGTATACTACTTTCCTTTACTTCTATAAGTGTCGATCAATACTTGCTAATTTAAAGTCCAACCTTGCTGGATTTAACAACATTGTCCGATGAGCAAGGCTGGACTTTCTCGCGCATGGTTATATCCCATATGGCTCTATCATCTTCCAGCTGGGCAGTCGACCGAAAGCGTCGCACGGGGCGCGAATTGCCTTGCTCAAGCGCCGACGTCCTGATGTCTTGCTCATCGGACAATGTTGTTAAATCCTAATCCTGCTGGGTGCAGGGCCAAACGCAGTCCACTCCTTGTAAACTATCGTGGGTTCGATTTCCGACCCAGTCATTCTGTTCACTAGTGTAGTGTTTTCCAAGACATCAGGACGTCGGCGCTTGAGCAAGGCAATTCGCGCCCCGTGCGACGCTTTCGGTCGACTGCCCAGCTGGAAGATGATAGAGCCATATGGGATATAACCATGCGCGAGAAAGTCCAGCCTTTTGCCTTTAACCCATCATGACCCATGTTCACTGCACACGATGTGTGATTCAATACTTCTACGTTTGATGTTACTACTGGACAACTGCACATCATACTCAAGTAGCTTGTCCTGTGCAAGTCTTTTCCCCCTTAAGTCTTTCGACATGTTTCCATATCATACGCCATAAACTCTTTGTCTCTATTGCTATCACGTAAAAACTGTGTTATCTGCTGGAGATGTGGAAACAAAAAGTAAAGTCAAAATATAAATATTTAAAACTAAGGAATAATAAAACAACATTGTCCGATGAGCAAAATAGGAATATGTCGAACCGTGAATTGCTTGATAACCAAACTGCATGCGACAAAACAGGTTACTTCTGGTAAATATCAGACGTGCACTTGTAACAGGAAACAGACCATCTACATTAAGCTCACAAAAGACAAATCGCATAAAACTGTTATCTTCAGTACGCACACATTTCTGCCTAGTCATTTGTATTGTACTGCCAGCTTCATATTTGTGGACTGTTTATGGGTGGAAAGGTCGCGATGAGACTGGATCAGTGCGGGATGATGTCATTACAATTGATTGCGCACTTCATGAAGAGGCTTCCGTGCTTTTCTTAAGAAAATGCGGTGCAACTCGAATGCTCAAAGCGTTATGTTGGATAGCATGAAAAGCAAATTAGCAAGTATTGATCGACACTTATAGAAGTAAAGGAAAGTAGTGTACATCAGATGACACTATACATACACATGTCAAGTGTTCTTTTACACCTACTGGGCATTTGTGCGAAACCCATAATTTTATGGATCAATTAGCACTCCAGGGGCTTCGAGGTCAATATTACAACGGCCGCATTCACTCCCAAAATATTTCCTGGTACCAATTTTATACTGGGTCGACCGAGAGCCCAGACCAATTTTATACTGGGTCGACAGAGAGCCCAGACCAGTTTAAAAAATACAAACATAATCCTTCTGTTTGTGAATTCGAAACCATGACCACTGGATCAGCAAGCAAGCATCGAACCAGCTGCATCGCAGCTCCCAGAAAATTTGTCTATTAACAACTATTGCACACTGGGATTCGAACCTGCCGCAACACGCAGAAGTAACTCGTGTTCTTCGAGATTTGGCAACATCATCCCTTTAAAAAATGTTTGTCATAGGCCAGGCCTCCACAACACTTGAACCGAGAACGGGAATATTGACAGAATTTGTACCCAGTCATTTTCAAAGGGCAATAGGTCTCGGGTTTCAGACATGTATCTCAACCAAACAGGTCAAACACGAATCACCAGATGAATGAATGATTTCTCTTGATCGTGGGACAGTTTATCCAATTCCGCACATTCTCGAAGAACGGCGAAAATCGTGTAGAGCCAGTGTGCGCGTTGGAAACCGTTGATATTTGGATATCGAAAAGGCAATACACTAACGGTTGCCACAGAGGCTAAATGTAAAACTAAGTAGACACCGAACTCAGGAAGAGTTAAGGCGTGTGTGACTGTGATTGGTATACACGCATCTGTATATTAGCCAATATTAACAATGCTATGTTGGAAGTCATCAAGCATATCTACAAGCACATTGCTTCCTCCACAACCACCAGGCTATGGCAGCCAAGCTCCAATGGATTTTTATCTTCAGTCAACCAGGAAAATCAAGGTTACATTTGACAGCTTCACAAAACACATACTGTCAGCAAGGCAGCAATCACAAGTAAAAATAGACTGAAGCCAATGTTGGTTCCTTTGTTTGCAAACATCATGTGACATGGATCGTGATAAACATAGTTATCCTTCCGTGAACTTGTTTCACTTCGACGAAATGTTATGCAGTATCCTAGCTGTGTTTTATGCATTTATTGTTCCAAAGATAATAATAGAACAGACACAAATATCTCACAATTTTCCAATGTTCAATGTTGTGTCTACGACCCACTTGTTTTCTATTACACTGTTACATTTCAACAGGTTACCAGTTAGGGCACATTATGGTCTCAAGTTTGCCACAGTAGGAACATGATCTCTTTACAGAGCGACAATGGCAACGGTTCCGGACAACAAAGGTCACTGTCAGCAAGGAAAGAATTGACAGATCAGCCTCTTTACATGTGAATAGTGTTGTGTGTCCATCAAGAATGATGATGAACATTTATTTCATCCAGTGGTGTTGAAAGTATGGAGCCGTGAGTTCTAAGATGGCTGATAAGGCCTATTTTGGCTCGAAATGTTCTTTGACAATGTGGGCAAAGAATGATTGAAGTTCCAGGAGGAGGATCTCCTGCTGCGGTTTTTCTGTCCAGCCTTCTCTTCACAGCTCTTAAAGTCCTGGTTGCTTCACAAGTGACTGCACCCTTGCGTAACGATGTACGCCACGAATTTCGGTCTTTGTCAGCAGCCTCCCGGGTGTCAAGATGAATTCCAAAAGCTTTCAGTGAGATTTTCCTCTGGTCACCTTGGGCGTGTTTATCACAACGCAGCTCGCCGTAAACAATTCATTTAAGGAGACTGATTTGGCATTCGAGTTAAGTGATCAGTCCAGCGAAATTGATTCTTCATTAGTAGAGTGTGGACACTGGGCATGGACTCTCTTTCTAGAACTTCAGTGTCTGGGATCTTGTCTTGCCATTTAATCTTCAACAGCTTCCTAAGGCAGACTGTGTGGTAAGTGGTTTAATTTCCAAACGTGTCACTAATAAACAGTCCAGGTTTCACCAGCATATATCAGTAAGGATACTACAACTGTTTTGTAGGCTTTCAGCTGTTTGCAGTCTTATTCCATTTCTGTCCCATAATGCTTGCCTTATAGATTCTTGCATTAACGTCGTCATCAATTGTGGCATCTTGTGACACAGTGCTGCCAAGATAGGTTAAATTGTCTACTCACTTAGTCAGTGACCATTTACTTTGATAGTCGGCACGGTGTGATTATTCCCTGGAGCTGGCTGGTACATAACTACACTCTTCTCCAAGTTGATATTGAGCCCAAAGTTGACACAGGCATATGAGAAAGCTGAAACATTGTGTTGCATGTCTGCCTCTGAGTTGGCATATAGAGCGCAATCATCAGCAAACAACAGCCCTCTGACAGTGTCACTGGTAGTTTTGGTTTTAGCTTTCAGCCTTCTGAGATTGAACAACTTTCCATCCATGCGGTAGATGTCTATTCCAATGTCATTGTTCTCGAAGGCATTTGTCAGCATAGCTGAAAACATGAGGCTGAACAGTGTTAGTGCCAGGACATATCCTAGCTTCACTCCATTGGTGACAGCAAAGGGCTTAGGCAGTTCACTATTTTCCTGTACTCTCTGTACTGTATGGGCCTGCATACCATTCATGAAATAGCCGCACTATATGGACAAACTTTCGTGGACAGCCATATTTCGCCATACTCTTCCACAGTCCTTCTCTGCTGACTGTATCAAGAGCCTTGGTAATGTCAATGAAAGTGGAGAACATTTCGGAGTCCTTTTCCTGACATTTTTCTTGCAGCTGTCTTGCGGCGAAAATCATGTCAACAGTTCCTCGTTCTTTTGTGAAGCCACATTTACTCTCAGGAAGAAGACCTTGACCGAGATGGGCCGTGAGGCGATTGAGAAGAATTCTGGTGAGTATCTTCCCTGCAATTGAGAGTAAAGAGATGCCTCGGTGTTTGTCACAGGATTGGCGCTGTCCTTTACGTTTGTAAAGGTGGACTATTGACGCGTCCTTGAAATCTTGTAGCATGGTATCGTTCACCGAAATGTTTGTGAAGAAGTTGTGAAGCTGCTCTATTAGGACCGGCCCACCTGCCTTGTATATCTCTGCTGAGATGGAGTCAGGGCCAGACACCTTGCCGCTGGAAAGTTGCTGGATGGCTTTGTTTATTTCCACTATGGTTGGCAGGTCATTAAGTGTATTATTAAACTTGAGGAAGGCAGTTAATGGTTTCATTATCGAAGAAGGAAGTTGCATTTAAGATATTGCTGACATGTTCTGCCCAGCGTTGAAGGATTTTTTTCTTATCGGTGACCAATGTTCCCCCATCTGCACTGAGGAAAGAACGAACGAACGAACGAACGAAAATCTTTATTTTCAAAGAGTTTAGAATTGGGCACAGGCCCGTCTGACATTCTGCCCTTCTTTTCTATTTCCTCTCATACATTCTTTCATTCAATATCTCTTATGAAGCAAATCTTTGACAACAAAAGAACAATAAGCATTAAAACGCAAGCAAAATTATCTATAATACATTACTCACTGAGGCAATGTTTAATATGGGTATTATAAATACCCAAGGAAGACGTAACGTGCCATACATATGGGAATGTTTTTTGGCTAGTTGGCGTTCTTTGTTGTTGTCTTTTTTTTTTAAAATGGGGGAATGTAGTCTATCCTGAGGTAATGTTCAAACAGGTTGCAACTGTATGTATGATAATTGGTGGTATCTTTGATTTTTTGTGGAAGATTGTTCCACAACTGAGTGGCAGAGTATGCTAAGCTTGCTTTATATAAGTCTATCCTATGTTTAGGGACATGAAGTATATTTAGACGTTCGCAATGTCTTGCGTTATATTTAAACAATGGCCAAAGGTAGCTTGGAGCATTTTGAAATAGGATTTTGTGAATTAGTGTAGCCTTATTAAAAAGTAGGCGTTTGTTAGTTAGTTAGTCGAAGTTCCAACTTCACAGCAACGGGTCGTCCCCATTATGCTCCGTTCCTGTGCCAATGAATATCACACAAAACGCTCCCCACTGCCCAATGTGAAAAATGGAAAAGACAGGAGTCTCGACAAACAGCCCGCACACATACACTGTGCATAATGCCGCCACCAGAATGTCAATACACCAGTCCCCCACGAAACACTCAGTTCATCTCAGATGGAATCCGCTGTCATTTTCCTATCTGAACGTTTCCTAGATGTTCACCCACACAGTCCATGAAAATACAGTTCATCGCTGATGGCAGTGGCAGTCAACCAGAAGCCCAGCAGCCACGCATTTCTGCACAAGGCAAAAACCGGTCAACTCTGGGACATAGCCACCTGCCATCACTCCGAACATGCAGTCACGTTCCAAAACACCTCTGGCAGATTCAAAAGCATTTCACACGAAACTCACAGCTCACAGTGTCGCGCCACGCACTCACTCAGTAGCAGGGCGACGGAACCATCAAGTTCACCCAACATCAAAGTAGGCGTTTGTGGAGAGGCAGTAACTGAAGACGTTCAGGTAGGTTAGAATTGTCTGTAAGCTTATCACCATTGATTAAACGCACTGCCCATTTTCTGGAGTGAATACAGGCGTTTTGTTATTGATTTGGAGCATCCATCCCAGATTGTGGAGCAATAATCAATATGTGTTTGTTTGTGGGAAGTATAGAATATCTTTCTTGTGTTTTCGTCGAAGAAATTTTTATTTTTGGTAAGTTGTTGTTGTTGTTGTTTGTTTGTTTGTTTGTTTTTTGTTTTTTTTTTTTGGGGGGGGGGGGGCTATTTGTTTAACTAGAGCATGAACATAGCAATTAAAGGATAGATTTTGATCTATGATAAGACCAAGTGCCTAGTGCTCGGTTACACTTTCTATAGCGTGCTACTAATGTGCAGTTGAAGAGTTCTCTGCGAGATTAGAGTGAAGTCTTTGCCTGGTTTCTATTATAGTATGTCCACATTTGTTTAGACTGTTAGATTCATACAAGAGACGACATTGCAGTTGTAGACATGTTTCAAGCGAACGAAAGAAGAAGAAGAAGACACATTTGTTTGCCTTCATTCACGATCAATTATTTTGAAAACTGTCTGTTGCATCGTTATGAAATTATTTCCAGCCGTCTTGTATTTACCCCCACCCAAGGAATATGTCTTTGATAGGTCCAAAAACAACTTAAATCATTGAAAGCGGTGACATTCCTTTGATGTTTTGGTGAACAACTAGTGATTTCTCGTTAACAAAGTTATTTTTACGGTAATGGGAGACCTGTCAATTCTGATGACACACAAAGGCGTATCCGGATTCGTATGGGAGTGGATGCAATGAAAGAACTAGCTTAAAATCGACAGGGTCGGCTGCATTGCACCGGGTTTTTATCCCATATGGCTCAGTTTCTTTCCGCAGCGCGGAAAGCGTCGCACAAAGCACGAACTCCGTAGTTCCAGCGACGACCCTCGGGAGTCTCCGAAAAAATGCACTCGTGAAATGAAGGACGCGGCCCGGAATCGAACATACAACCTTCGGAGCCCGAGTCAGACGGCTTGACCACTTCACCACGGAGATTCCCGAGAGGGGTGCAATGTGTAATATTAGTAAAGACAGAGAATTTACAGAGGCACGGGGTAAATAATTTGTAAATTAACAGGAAAGTAGAAGGAATATATTTCTTACCTTATTTTTCATTTCCTTCTTGTTTCTTCAGCTGATGCTAATGCTGTAATGTTTAGGGCCTGCAATTCGTCTGAATAGTTGGAGCAAAATATCCCAGTAAGTGTGTACGTAGATTAAGGTCTGCTATCTGCTCAGACCTTAATCTGTGTCGGACGATTCCAGTAGGTTGATGATTGCTCTCGGTTGCATAAAATTCAATCCATCCTTTCTCCAATAGTCCTCTTCCTCTTTCAACACATGGTCCTGATGTTTTTTCCAGTAACTTTTATCAATATTTAATAGCGCGGACAGACAGACAGACAGACACACAGACAGACATACAGATAGACAGACAGACAGACAGACAGACAGACAGAAAGGTAGGTATGTAGGTAGGTAGGTAGGCAGAAAGGTAGGTGGGTGGGTGGGTGGATGGCTGGCTGGCTTGCTGGCTGACTGGGTGGGTCGGTCGGGCGGTCGGTCGGTCGGTCGGTGGGTCAGTGGCTCGGTGGGTCGGTCGATGGGTCGGTCGGTCGGTGGGTGGGTGGGTCGGCCGGCAGGCAGGCAGGACGGCAGGCAGGCAGGACGGCAGGCAGACAGACAGACAGACAGACGGACGGACAGACAGACAGACAGACAGACAGACAGACAGACAACAGACAGACAGATTGATAGATAGATAGATAGATAGATGATAGATAGATAGATAGATAGATAGATAGATAGATAGATAGATAGATAGATATCGGTCGGTCGGTCGGGGTGGTGGGTCGGTCCGTCGGTGGGTGGTGGGTGGGCCGGCCGGCCGCCGACCGGCAGGCAGGCAGGCAGGCAGGCAGGAGGCAGACAGACAGACAGACAGACAGACAGATATAGATAGATAGATAGACAGACAGACAGACAGACAGACAGACAGACAGACAGACAGACAGACAGACAGAAGATAGGTATGTAGGTAGTAGGTAGGTAGGCAGAAAGGTAGATGGCTGGCTGGCTTGCTGGCTGACGGTGGGTCGGTCGGTCGGTCGGTGGCTCGGTGGGTCGGTCGATGGGTCGGTCGGTCGGTGGGTGGGTGGGTCGGCCGGCAGGCAGGCAGGACGACAGGCAGGCATGGCAGCAGACAGACAGACAGACAGACAGACAGATAGATAGAGAGATAGATAGATAGATAGATAGATAGATAGATAATATAGATAGATAGATAGATAGATAGATAGATAGATAGATAGATAGATAGATAGATAGATAGATAGATAGATAGATAGATAAGATAGATAGATAGATTAGATTAGATAGGACGGACGAGGACGGATCAGGACAGAGAGACAGACAGACAGACAGAAGACAGACAGACAGACAGACAGACAGATAGATAGATAGATAGATAGATAGATAGATAGATAGATAGATAGATAGATAGATAGATAGATAGATAGATAGATAGATAGATAGATAGATAGATAGATAGATAGATAGATAGATAGATAGATAGATAGATCCCCGCCAGAAGCCGGGCCTTGTCAGCTAGTTTATTTATATAATCACGTTTCAAGAACCCCCATTTGGAGACACCTCTGAATCTTCGCGCTGTTTGTTTCAAAACGGAAATCACGTGAAAATTTTAAAAAATGCGGGACGTGTCTTGGTGAAGCTGTAATACTGTTAAAATCATGGACGTAATCTCTAAGTCGTAATTAATATCCCGCATATAAACTAACTTTGAAATCTGCTGTAAAATCTCCAGAACAAAATTTTTTTTGTTGGGTGGACATAATGATAAGGTTATATACTAAATCTCATCATTTTCCCTCAGTTGGTTACTGAGATATTGAATTTTATATTGAGGCAACAACAACAAAAAAACACACTATACCATAGGTTTTGTTTTAGAAATGTTAATTTGCTTGCGGTTTGCATGACTCCAGTTAACTACACTATTTATTTCCCGTATAGAAAAGTGGCCCTAGGAGGCCAGTCAAAAAACGTATGATTTTCCCCACGGAGGAGAAATTACTAGGCAATGTGAGGTGTGAGCGAGGAGGGGAACTATGCCTGGTGATGTAGGAACACAGACCGCTTTCAGTGAGTCGTAGAAGTTTTTCATATCATGTCTATCTGCAAAGCCTTGAATCTCATCAGCTTTGTTGCTCAAGCAGGAGTCCCGCATGTGTCGAAGTTTCTGCTGCACTACTCTTCGGATGTTACTGAAGGCATCTTTTTTATGTTGACTTCAGGTCATTCAAATATTTATTCTGGAGAAGGTGTTTCTAGGCCAGCAAATGGTTGATGTCTTCGGAATTTTCTTTAAAACCAGTCTTATGCTTTCGGGGGGGGGGGGGGGGGGGGGGGGGGGGAGGGGGCATTGAAGTGTTGTAAACTATGTCCTTTAGGGCTCTCCACTTTGTTTCCGCATCCTGTTTAGCTGCAGCATTGGGCCTGAGGCGGCCTTCCAGGATATTTTCAAACGACAGCTGCATTTTATTTTTGCGGGGGGGTGGGGGGTGGGTGGGTGGGTGGGGGGGGGGGGCTGCTTAGTCGTGCGACATTGTTTTAAATTTTACCCCTTGAGGACGCCGTGGTGGTTTGATGTGTATGTTTATTTTCGAGATATTGAGACAATGGTCTGTCCAACATTCGGCGCCACACATGGATTTTGTCACCCGGACGTCTTGTCTGTCATTCCTCCTGACGGTGACATAGTCAGTAAGGTGCTAGTGTTTCTAACGAGGGTGCATCCATGATGTCCTATTTCTAGTGTGGAGAAGGAAAATTGTGTTGGTGATCAGGAGATCGTTCTCGGCACAGGTCTGAAGGGGGAGCCCATTGCTGTTCAATTTCCGACTCTGCACTTTCCAATGATGCCACTTCAAGCGGCGGTGTCCTTGTTAACATGGCATTGAAGTCTCCAAGAAGTATACGTTTGTCTCCTTTGGGAGCAGATGTTAATACGTTGTGCAGTTCCTCATAGAACTTGATTTTAACGTCATCTTCATTGGTCATGGTTGGTGTGTAGACACTCAAGATGGCTGCAATTCTTTCCTTTCAGCTTAAGGAGTAACTTAATAGTCATAAGCCTGTCATTTATTGCCTTCGGACATTCAGCTAGTTTGCCAACCAGGGCCTACTTAATGGCAAATCCCACACCGGATTGGCGTCTTTCCTCGCTTTTCCTTCCAATCCAGAAGAATGTATAGCCGGCACCTACTTCACAGATTTGGCCTTCTTCAGCAAGTCGTGTCTCGCTCTAGGCTGCAATGTCGATGTTGTACCTGCCCAGCTCTCTCCCAATGGGTGCTATTCGTCTCTCTGGACCCGACTCGCCGTCTCTATCAATTAAGGTGCGTACATTCCAAGTTTCGATTGTCAACGGAACATGGTTTGCCTTTTAGTTTTACCAGTTTTTACTTTGTTTGTATGTCGACCTCAGTATAGGGTACCCACCAACTACTGCTAGCTAGTTAGGTAATGATGGAGCAGATTATGTTTTGGGAACCTTTTCTAGCCCTTTCCTCATGCTTTGGAGGTGGGCAGTGCTTTCCCATAGAGGGCTGCTCAGTCGCTCAGGGGGCTGCCGAATCCCACTGCTGCCGGCCCGGTCAGTATACGACGACCATATGGCCTGAGCCGCCATGTGAATAGTTAATTATATCTGACCACAATAGTCACTGCCAGCAAGGAAATAGGTGACAGATCAGCCTCTTTACATGTGAATAGTAAATCATATCTGAACACAATGATCGCAGCCAGCAAAGGAAAGAAGTGACAGATCAGCCTCTTTACATGTGAATAGTAAATCATGTTTGACCACAATCTTTTATAATGGCATGGAGTAAAGTGGCACTGTGGTGAAGGGGTTACGAACACAATTCGTAATCACGCATACCACGTTCGAAACATTGGTGCAGTCGATTTGGAAGCAGACTGCTTTTAGCGAGTTTTTAAACAGGGTGGGGCAAAATGATCTGACACATTTGTAACTTTAATAAAACTAAATTAGAATAAATGAACAAAAAAGTGTTTTTATTTTTCAAATGTACACATGATGCCATTTTGTTTTATGTTGTTTGAATAATGAAAAAAAAGTACTTTTATTTCCCAAATGTACATATGATGTCATTTAATTTTATTTCGTTTCAGCTTACCCATATGGATTGGACAGGCCAGCATCGCGCTTTCATTGTGGAAACGTTCATCAAAAACGGGTCAGTAACTGCAACGCAAAGAGCATTCCGTGTGCATTTTGAGCTTCGTAGACATGATCCCGTACCTACTCGGAACACAATTTTATTATAGGTTGCCAACTTCAGAGCTAGTGGATCAGCATTGAAGACATCATATGTACATTTAGGAAATAAAAATACTTTTTTTCATTATTCAAACAACATAAAACAAAATGGCATCACGTGTACATTTGATAAATAAAAATACTTTTTTGTTCATTTATTCTAATTTAGTTTTATTAAAGTTACAAATGTGTCAGATCATCTTGCCCCACCCTATACAATGTTATGAGTGCCAGTTGTTGAACCGTTACTGAACGTAACCTTGCCAAGAAATCACAAACAGCTAAGAAATGCTGGGATTGACTGAGGCGTCATGTAAAGGATACGCAACTAACCTTTTTTGTTAACATAGAGGAACATATGTATCAAAAATAATTGGCAGTAGATGGATGTGGACATACAAGATAGTGAAAGCCACACAGTAAGGACAAGAAGAGGAAGAATTGCCAGTTATGTTTTATTGTGATGGGAACTAATAATGCGGTAGTTTCCCCTAGCTTCCTACGCCCTCCTAACGCTGAACGTAACTTTTAACGCTTGTACGATCTGGCAGGTTATTCTGGATCTGAAACTCTGGCAATGAGCAGACCATCACCGGCATCATCGTAACTTACGCTTTTAAAACCAACTACAGAGAGTTTTGAGAAACAAAATCTATTGTCAATGAGATCAAGGAGGACCAAAAGAACACGCTTGTGGATCAAGCATGTCAAGAACTGTTAGGGGACAGTCCATGTTGGGGGGGGGGGGGGGGAATCCTTGGTGACATCTTTCTTGCCTCGGAATACTTGCTTTGTGCGACGCTCAAGGCCAGGGGTGGACAACACGAGGCCCGCGGGCCGCATGCGGCCCGCCGGGAGTCATGTTGTGGCCCGCGGAGTAGGAAACGACAATGTGGTCGAAGCTGTAGCACGCTTGCTTGTTTACTTTAATTAACAAAATATAAAAAATAAAAATTAGGTGCGTGGCCCGGCTGGAAATATTATTTCTGAAATTTGGCCCGCCTGCTGAAAAAGTTGGCCACCCCTGCTCTAGGCAGACATCTTGTCGTCGTGCGGGGAGAGAGACCCAGCCAGATGGTGTAAAATGCCGCACACTGAGACTCGATCCTCTCGAATTTAACATTTAAACTTTGCAATTACATTGTGTAAACACTCAATAATATATGAAAAACCTGATTGAATGCAGTAGAGTACCGTGTTTGTAGATCAGGAAAAGGCTATTGTCAGAGTCCTTGGGACAGCACAGATAGGACATATCCTATAGACAGGACATGGGATGGGAAGACGAGACATGGGGACAGTAGACAGCACAGTACACCCATGATGGGGGCATGACAGTACGACCCCAGACTGGACTACGTGATACGACAGTCAGCAAGGGACGATAGAGAGTCCCATTGCCAAGAAGTAATTACCTACCACGGGGATCCGCAAACTACACGAGGGGGATACCACGTGATAGGGGACCAAAGACGACAGCTTTGGGGAGACGAGACTGGGCTGCTGAAGGGAATGGACGTGGTTAACTGAGTGCTGTGAAAGTGAACACTATAGCTAATATGATTGTTTGCGAGCGCTGCGAGATATATGTATGAACAGCGTGTGCGCTAGCCGTGTGAGCTTATGACATAGTAGTTGAGTGGACGAGTGTGCTGTTCTATATTATAATGAATTCGGATGTATAAATTGTGATATTTAATTTGAGATATTAAACTTATATGCATTATGTACGTGAATTGACTAATTCTGATATACGTACATGTATTCGTGTCCAGACCCAGACGAACGAGCAAGACAGGGTTGTGACAGCTATCGATAGAGTAAATAGATATAAACTATGACCATCCTTGAAGACTGCGGTATACAAGGATAATTCCTAGTAAACAACATAGCTGTACACCACTTTAACCAAAGTGCAGTAAGAACAAAAGTTGGTATATCATACATATTCACAGTCAATATAGATGTACTCTCTTCCTGCTATTTAATATTTACATAGACAGAATATCCAAAGAAACAAGTCTTGACATACGATTCAGAAAATTTCGAAATCTTTACTTTAGAAGAAACAACAAATACGCCCTCAGTAAATTAGCTTTATTTACAGATGATCAAAGCCCGTTGTACAGCGACGAGGGCAGACGCAAAATAATATTAATAAGCTGCGGTCAACATGCAGCAGATACAATATGAATATAAATACTACTCAAACTGAAATAATGCGGGTTGACAGTCCTGGTCCACTAAAGATACTGATAAGTAGTGTACCTCCGAAGTAAATTAGAGAATTTAAATATGTTGGAAGTATAATCACAGAAGATGGCAGAAAATGCAGAGTAATTGAAATCAGATGTCAAAAAGCAAATGCGTTTGTAAATCAGTATAGCCTCCAAACTGAAGCATCCAAATACCAAAGTCTGCAAAACGACAGATAATATAAATATCAAATTCACACCACCCTATGCTACCAATATCAAACTTGGACATGTTATAAATCACACTTACGCAAAATCGAATAACTATACACTGGATTATACAGATTAAAATTGACCACCAAAATGGAATTCAATGAACTAACAGAGACATTTGAAGATCTAGACTTCTTTGCGATTGTCTCCTCTTTCTCCACGCACAACGGTCAAGATAAACTAAACACACTAGACGGGAGGTCACAACAATTAGGTATTACAGGAGAAAGATACAGATAACGATAAACATCCAAACGAATGATAACCGATCTCCCTTGGTGAAACCTCACTTCAGGAGGTGGAAGGTTTCGACTACTTATACATCAATGTAACAAACTTTAATTAGTGAACCTTCACTTCAGAAGGTGGAAGGTTTCAACTACTTATGTATCAATATAATCAAAAATAATTAAAACAGAAATATCTAGAGAAATTAAAATAAGAATACAAAAGGCAATGGATTCCACAGCTGTTCAACTTTGTGGAAGTCACAAGAAATTCAACCTGGTACTAAAGATATGATATGGAAATCTAGCGTATATCACACTGCTGTATATATCATAAACACGGATAACAACGAAAGAAATCACTAATCAACAACAGACATCTATTAACACGTGTCTGCCCAGAATAAACGGGCAAAGATTATACGACACAATCAGCAACAAAAAGCTTTCGAGAGAACTAAACATATTCTAAAGGGAAAAACAAAGAAATGAGAAAAACACTCTGGATGGTCTACATACGCTGAGAACATTTGATAACTGTATAAATGGGCCTGCTTTCTTTTTGCAATCCACAAGGCAAAATACATAGGTGACCTATGACCTAAAAACATACGGCTAAGAGAAAACAGAGAGAACTGGATAATACGAAGAGATCATGAAGAGAACTGCAGGAGATAGCAAATGATAGGATCTGGTGTAAGTTGCCTGAGGGTCATTGCTCGAATAGGGGTTTAAGAACAGAAGAAAAGCCACATTTATTATACATTTGACAGAATATTAAACTAGTGTCGCCATGTGTATTATAAATGAGATAGTTTATTACATTAGTGTAACCAGATTTCTTATAAATATACTTGTAAATAATACTCAAGCATTGGCTATAAAAACACATTCATTTTCGGTTAATGAATAGATTAAATCTCAAGTTTACTGTCGCAGTTGTAAATGCGAAAAGCACAGGAGGGAGAGTAAAGAAGTAATGCAGGTTATCACATCATAGCATAACATAACAAAACATGATTTCAATAACACAATTAACTCTTTAAATACCATGTAGTTGTTAGATGAACACTTTTTTATACAAAAAAGTGAGTACTTTAGTTAAACAATCGTTGATTTTTAATTAGTTGACATATTATATAGTCATAGGGGGAAAACGAGCTAATGTAACAATTGCAATAAAATTGTTTAAAATAAAGAAATAGAAGAAGTTAAGAAATATATTCCACGCTGAGGGTAATCAGAAAACGTATGATGGTGCGTTTTTATGCTTTTGGTAGTAAAAGTGTTAATAAACAGTAATTAAGATCATGGTCAGTAGACAGATTATTAACACTGCAGATATGCTTGATCGCCTATGTCTGTCAGGTGGAAACAAAAACCGAAGACGTCTTACCAGCAACACCGAAATTGTATTCGTTTTTCAAAGCTGAACGCTGAAGACATTTTCATGCTGTAGGTAGATCCTTGCCTGTGTCGTTTCGGCTTGTCTGTTCTTTAAGATAAACTGAATTTTTCGTAAATATCGATTCGAAACTCTCCAAAGAGGAATTAGCATTGTCCAGATCAGTTGTTTGTGTAATCGGAGGGGAAGCTAAAGAGTAATTACTGAAAATCCCAGACTCCTGGCCCTCATCGGACTGACATGCGTTTGGGGTTAGAAGATCTGTGATCCTTGTCAGGTGTAGCTCAGATGTCGCTCCCTTGTTCCCTTCTGTTTGAGAACTATTGGAGCAATTGTTGCTACGTGTGTTGTTCGACCGGGTAGTCATCGACGACACACTGGCATCGAAAGAAGTGGGCAGTTCAATAGTATCTGTTTCCGCATTGTTTAAACCGGTAATTTCTGGCAAAATACTCGAGAGTTCTGTGAGTGACGACTCTTGTCTGATAGTTTCCGGATTCTCCTGGTGTACATCGGCAACTGCAAGCGAGTCATTGGTTATAGTTGAGTTCACGTTTTCATTGCACATATTTTCACCAACATATAAAGACGATGTCGGTAAATTATTGTCCAAATTGCCGTTTTCGATTGAATTATTGAGAGTAACATTTTGTTTATCTTCATTAGAGGCATTATTTTCTATTAAGCCCTCAGTTTTGCAATTTAGTGCACTGTCGTCAACGGACGAGCCACACTCATCGAGCTTCCTGTTATTGTCGTATCTAGTAAGCTGCTGCGTGGAGATGAGATTACTTACAGTGTCCCCGAGCTGTCTGTTGCATCCTACACCAATGAGATATGAACAGGCTGTGGCAGTTTGGCTGTTACATAGATAAGACATACGTGATGCGCTTACTTCTTTCAGTGCCAAAGCTGCGCGAGTGATGTTGTCAATGCTAAACCACTGCAGGTTGTGCTTACTTGTAGTCAGGGGTGATATAAATCCTTCGACGGAGATATTTACATTCATGTCTGTAGAAATGTTGTTCACAGATAACTCTCTAGGCGAAGAGAGAACCTCGGGTGACCCCAACGATCCTGTAATCGTCTTCTGTGTATTATAAAGAGAGTTGTGTGTTGCTGGGCTGTCAGAAAAATTACAGTTCTGAATGTTGATCTCAACAGCAACATCACTTGTGTGCTGCTTACAGCCTGTGTTTACAGTTACTGTGTCTAGGTCTGATGAACCCTCTGTCAGTATATTAACCGCGGATTCCACTGCGGATTGACTGGTATCGGTTGTTTTAGGTTTGCTTGAATGAGTCTCAGAAATGTAATCATCATGCCTTCTGTCTCTATCAATGTCTTCCACATTAGGAGTGACTTCACAGAGACAGACAGTGTCCTCGATAGTGCATTTTCGATTAGCATCTTCCCTATATGAAATTTCACTATCATCTCTACCAATAGATGTGTCATTATTACGTGCATCTACATGGTTGATGTGTACATTCTTGTCGTACTGTTTAGAATTGCCCATTAAATTATGGCTACGGACACATTTAGAGAGACTGGCATCCTTAATGTTGCACCACCATTTGATTTCTTCATTTGTTTTAGACGGGCTGACAGATATGTGTGCATCAGTGGTGCTTATGGATTGCTTATGGATACTACCACAATATTCTTCCACTCTGGCTTTAAAGTCTTCATGGCTCGTGACTTCCGTAAGGACATGTGAGGAAGTCGCGTGTGGGTGTAATATACTGGCGTTTTCGCTTATCGTTTTCACATCGACTGCCAAAGGTGCATTTCTTTGAGACACACGTGAGTGGCATGCATCCTGGCAGAGATCTTCGGTACCCTTAGACAAGCTGAACCCTGTAATTGAGGCATTATGTGCGGAAGCAACCTGCTCCTGAAAATGATCATTACAAGAAATAGTATGTAAAGAATCGTCCTGGTATCCATTGCATTTTCCTTGCTCTGTCGTATGTGGTTGCCCGTTGCCATCATTGACTTCTGCACGTTCATTAGAAGTGCAGCACGTCGATTCAAAATCTGGTTGTTCTCCCCTATCCTGCATCGACTGACCATACCGCATTGTCCACACGAGATGAGGATGCTGTCTATGGTTAGCTGTGCCGTAACCTGATACGCTGGCTGTGGATTGGGAATCTGCATTGCTTTCTAAATTTTCCAAGCTAGGATCTGGGAAATTTTCAGAAGTGGCCAAGAACTCCAATTCATCGTTCTCATACCGTCTGTACGCAACACCGCATACATTATCGCAGTCAGGTTTCTTCTGAGGTCCTTCAAGGCTTTCATACATGTGCGTACTGAATGAGATGTTATTCATTTCATTTCTATCTGTCTTCTCCGATCGTACGCTTTTTAAAATTCGTGTATTTGAATGTATGTACTGAGAACATTCTTTATTTGTATTAATTTTGAAGTTTTCACTGTTAATGGTACCTTTGCCCCAACTATCGAAACGATGCTGAACCAACTGACTAGATGCCGTAAATGTATGTGTGACCGCCGATGTATGTTCTGGCAACTGTTGTGATTGCTCGTATACGTCCAGTTTGTGACAAGCATTGCTTAAGTCCACTACACTT
Source organism: Cepaea nemoralis (assembly GCA_014155875.1). Lineage (NCBI taxonomy): Eukaryota > Metazoa > Mollusca > Gastropoda > Stylommatophora > Helicidae > Cepaea > Cepaea nemoralis. The sequence goes on from JACEFZ010000464.1 coordinate 589,711, forward strand.
TTCGCCACGTTAAGATTGACGCGTTCTTTAACACGGCCTTTCTTGTTCGTCCATTGACGTGATTTTAACTTCGTGGTACTGTCTGCACATGCTGAATACGGCTCATTTGTTGATGAAGTATCGCTGTTGCCAGTTGTTTTCTCTTCTGACTGCCGTTTTTCAGCTACCAAGTTCACGCTAAGCGATTCCCTTTGTTTATTGTTCACTTGTTCAAGACTTGCAGCCTGTTGATCAGCGACAGGTGTGCACAGTTCTGAGGATACACCGGCCTCATTGTTCGCTTGTTCTTGTTGTTGACTAGTTTCTATACTTTGCCCCTTATCCAAGAAACTGTTTACTTCGTCAACAGTTGTTCCATTATTATCCTTAACGTCTGCACATAGGCGTGAGTATGTAATTCTTGGATTTTCTAATGGATATAGAAGGAATGCGATAATTCCTCTGGTAACTGACGACCACAAAGATGTCATGTTCAGCCTCCGCTGAATAGAGCTCTTTATTGCTTTGCTGATGCTAATTGCGGTGTGCATATCGTTGATGCTACATAATGCTTCACCTAAAGCAGGACTTAGTGGATGTGCATCACCCTGCTTTTCTAGTAGCATAGCTTGCCTGTTTTCCTGTGAAAAATAAGCACTCTTTACGTTAAATAAACCTGATAATGTAGAACTACTTGTGCTTTCCGAAGACCAAATAATTGTATTTGACTTTCTTTTAAACTTAGGTGTTAACTGGAAACAAACGCCTCTAGCAGTTTCCGTGTTGTTGCTGTGTATTACGTCACAGTTAGCTAGGGGCTTGTTGCCTGTGATGATTAGTTGATTCAGTGTGTATTCTTGTGAATATACCGTTTCCCCAGACGTGGCATCCAGCATTATTTGTCTGAATACACTTAATCCCTGATCTAATGACAACACCTGCTGAAGATCTTGTTGACTTGACCCTTCTTCACTTCTCGAGTCTGTACATTTCTGCCAACAGAAGTAGATCACGGGAAGAATGTCACATTGTGAAACATCGGGTTTAAATCCCCCAGTATGTACCAGGTCATCTCTGCCGAGTGGACAGAATGATTGTGCTGCTGGAACTGACTGCACCAACGTCTCCAAGCTGACTAAACTAGGCGAGGACTCTGTTTGGTCGAACACTTTATACATATGTGCTTCAGCGTTGGTTGAACGACTCTCTGTTGTCTTTTCTTTCTTGTAGGAACAAGCATGCATGCTCCAGTCACTCATTTCCTTTTCTGTTTTTCCTACTCGATGTTTTGTTTTTACTAAGGTGGCAAATTTCCTTTCTCCCTGTTCCGAAATATTGTGTGAAGAACTGAACGAGTCGGATGTACTGTTGTGGATATTTGTGTGTAAGTTCATAGCTGTTTTTTTGTCCTGCTTATATTCTTCCATACAAACCTTTGGGAATCCATTTCCTCTTTTGCCAGCAGTTTTCAGCTTATCATTAGATTTGTTAGCATTTGTAGTTTTTACAGAAGCATTCCACCTGGGTGAGTTTGTAAGTTTTCTGTCTCTTGATATTTGCTGTTGTGCCACAGCAGTACCGGACAATGATTGGTTCCGGATTCGTTGATCCACATCGTGTATGACTTTGTGAGAAGATGGTAGTGCCTCAGGTCTTAAATCTCTCCGAGAGATGCCACTCCTGGGGACGCCTGATAAATTATCGTTGCTATCACTCTTGTTATGAATGTCGTCTTTTTCATCAAAATTTGCCTTTCTGAGAAATTCTGCTTGATTTTCTCGTCGATTTTCTGTTGTAGATCGTTCTGGTGCGTTTTTCCTAGCTCGACCTACCAATTGTGGTAGCTGCTTTTTAGGATCACAAACATAAGTATCGCTCATTGACGATGCCATGCTTAAGGGAGATTCCTCCGCCTGATGTCGGTTATCTCGGCTATCATTTTGACGACTGGCGGCAGAAATGACAGGATCTTCAACTCTGGGCATCCCGCTATATATTTTATGTATTACGTTTTTGTTATCACGATCTTCAATTTGGCTATGCTCTAATTTTGATTTTGAAGCTTGAGCACATGTATGTGTTGACTTCGCCCCGCTGCTTACTTGTTTCAGTAGCTGCTGATTATGTCTTAAGCAATCTTGATCGGGCTTACCGTGTTTGTAATCTTTTGTACTTCGTTCCTTTGAACTTACTTGTTGGCTTCGTTGATCAACGATCAAGGCAGGACTGAGGCTTCTACTGAAATTATGTTGTTTCAGTTGTGTAGATGCTCTTGATGATACAACCTTGCTCGATCTGATTTTCGTTGAAGAAACATTGCAGCCAACAACATGTTTTTTACACTCTTGTACTTCTTCTTTGTGAGGCTTCGGTATTCTAATTCTTTTCTTTTCTGAAGACATAGAGTTGTGTGGTTGTTTAGACATATCAGGAAGCATGTCTGTGACATTCTGCAGAGATTCCCGCGCCGCTGCCCGGTTTGGCAGGATAGGTGGATCACGTCTTAAGGATATATTTGGTTTCATCTTGGCACCCATCGTTCCGGATCGAGCATGTTGCGAGTGGAGATTTGTTATGTTAACACAATGAGGCATCTGCAACAATTCAACCGGTTTTCTCAGAGCAGAAGCATTACCAACGCCTTCGTCCCTTTCCAACAAATACGCCTCGTGAACATCTTCCAGAGACTCCACCTGATTTGCTTTCTCAACAAATGTGCTGTTGTTTGACGTTTGTCCTGCCCAAGCAACAAAGTGTGGGGACATTTCCAAAATTTGATTAGCGCCTCGTCCGTTGTTCATCATAACAACTCTTTTACGTTTGTTGCAACTGCCGTTCTTGAGTACTAGTACTGTGTTTCTCAACTTATGATTAGGACCGTCATTCACAAGTACATGATGATAATTTATGTATTTCTCTCTTAATTCATAACCATGCCCTCCTCCTGTGAACAAGAGAGGTAAAATTAAACAGAATCAAGCAGCGAAACAAACGCAAGGAACAACAAAACATCCGCTATCTGTTATATTCAGTCTGGAGTGTTGGACTCTCCTTTGATTCCAGTTCTAATGACACATGCCTTTCCTTTCAGACTTGCATCAATTATTGAAGCAGAGAAATAAATACGAGCTTTGTCTCCTGGACATTTCACGTACAACCACACACAACGACACATTACACACACACACACACACACACACGCACACACTGACATAAAGACACACACAGCGCGCGCGCGCATTCACGCACATACACACACACACACACACACACACACACACACTTGATCTATTCCATATTCTTCTAAAGCATTAATCATTTTCTGTTGTGATGTTGTCTGAAACAGGGGTCTTGCCAGTTTTCATTCGGATAAGAACATTGTGAACCTCCATCTTCAAAATTGATGATCCTTCATTATTATTTCGAATATCATACTGTTATTCTCTGTAATCACCATACAGGTGTTTCACATAATCTGACCATACATGTAAAATCTGATCTTTGTCTATTATGATTTTTCCATCTTTTGTTTTAAGACAGCCTGCTGATGTACGTGTTCTTTTACTGGTAAGCTCCTGAATTCTTGTATTCGTTAATTTGGTATTTTTACTGTTGTGTTGTTTTTCAATTTATATGCAGTTTTTATCAAGCCATGCCTCTTTTGCCTCCTTACATAATGTTCTGACTTTTCTGAAAATTTATTCATATTTGGCAAGATTATTTTATTTGTGTCTTCCTGTTTCCATTAGTTGTACAATATTTGCAGTCATCCATTTCTTACGACATTCGTTCTTTAATTTTGGAAGAGTTATTTCTGCAGCCAAACTTATTGAGTTCTTCAACATTTCCCATTGATCATCCACATCTTGAAATAGGATCTCTATATCAGACAGTATATCAGATCTGTTCTTTACTTCTATGTTAACATTGTCTTGTATTACTTTGTCATTTTTCAATGTATATTTCTGTATGTATGTATGTATATATATATATATATATATATATATATATATATATATATATATATATATATATATATATATATATATATCCAAACATCCATCATGTGCCATGCCGATAAACGTGTTCGGTCATGTTTTGCTATCTCACTCGATCACCAAAGTCGTGGATCAGCTCCGTGTTTCTGTCTCGACCATGCCACGTTGCCAAGCCAACCAGGTATTTACTTCTCGGTCTTCCCCTTGGTCTCTTCCCTTCGATCTTGCCAGTTGTCACCAAGTTCTCCAATTCATTTCTCCTCATAATATGCCCAAAGAATTGTGACTGTCTACGACTAATGACTCTAATCAGTTTACGATCTTCATTTGCTTCTTGAAGGACTTGTTCATTGGTTGTTTCTGTCTGTCCATTTGCATGTTCCCCATAAACCACATTTCCACAGCCATCAGCTGTTTTTCAGGGTGACTGCTCATTGTCAACGCTTCACATCCATACAAAAGTACAGGTTCTATTTAGCACTTCAACACTCTTTTTCTCGTTTCAATTGTTACCTTTTTATTGGTCATTATGTTTTTCATCTTGCAAAAGGCTACCTTCGCAATGGCAATTCTTGTTCTATTCTCTTAAAGGCATTTCCCATCACATGTTATGACTGTGCCGAAATAACTGTACCGATTAACTTGCTTAAGAATATGCCCATTTACTCGTATATCACGTCATGGTATTTCCTTCATCCCAGTGACGGCCATTATGTATATATATATATATATATATATATATATATATATATATATATATATATATATATATATATTGCCTTCACTCTGTATAGTTTGTCCATTACAAGGCCTTTGACTTGTAATTTGTGTGCTAGAAAACACTCATCAATGTTTGATTTGATGAAAGACTGCAATTGTCTTTAGTTTTTGTTGTTATTCGTTTCTGTGCTGATGCGAAGGTAGCGGATTCAACTCCGACACCAGTCAGTTGGACTAAAATATTGTCGTCTAATCCTTGACTTGGGACGTAAATTACAAGTACCTTAGAAGTCGGAGTTGATTCGCCTGATGGAAAGGATTACTAGTGATTGGGAAAGATAATCCACGTGCAAAAACAGTCTAGTGTACTATAAATAGTAGCACCTACATGGACTACGCTGAATTTCAAAGTGATCGAATATAAAAATAAACTGTTTGTGAGAACATTTGTTGTCCCTGAACTTTTAAATTTTGGACCTGGAATAAAAAAGCTGTTGTGCTGTTCCGGATTTGTTTGTTTTGTTTTTTAGTGTAGTCTGGGAGTTTGTACACTTACTGTTACCACCACCGCCTAACAGTCTAATCCATTGATTGGGTTGGGAGATGTACATTCTCAACCACTGTCTTAAAGTCCTGAAAAGCTTTCTTTCTTTTCACGTTCCATGTTCTGGTTAGTTCGGCGGACAGTGCAAGGTTTCTTCACTTTATTTCTAATCATCGCTACTTCTTAAAGCTTCTCATCTTCTTAGCCAGCACGCGCTGTCTACCTCATATCACCTTTGTCAGCCTTCCCTCTTCCCCATCACACACACACACACACACACACGCGAGAGCGCATATATACAAGAGAGAGAGAGAGAGAGAGAGAGAGAGAGAGAGAGAGAGAGAGTGAGTGAGAGAGAGAGAGAGAATAGAAACAGTGTAAAGGCTAGCACAAAAGTAACAGGAGTAGTAATTGCAAATAATGAAAATATTAATAACAAGATCCGGCTGGGCAAGAATGCATACATAAGCTTATCATATCGACATTCTTACAAGTGACTGTAAGACCTTGACATTTCAAAAGAAGCCGGGCAAGCAATATGAACTATTCAATCGGAAAATGCCGCAATAACTAAATTACTGAGTTTAAGACAACACACATCATTTAACTGGTACCGTTCAGTGAATTTAAACAACCGTAGTAATTCAGGGGAAAAAAAGTAACTTCACAATCACAAAGACGCGATGCAGAAATTGTTTTTCAAATGTTGCTGAAGAAACAAGCAGAAACGGAAGTTACAATCGAGCATATAAAAGAATAATAAACTGCTCATCATAAAGAGAAAGAAGTAATATACTGCTCGTCGTTAAGAGAAAGAAATAGTATACTGCTCGTTGTTAAGAGAAAGAAATAATATACTGCTCGTTGTTAAGAGAAAGAAATAATATACTTAACGTTGTTAAGAGAAAGACATATACTGCTCGTTGTAAAGAGAAATTAATAAACACAAAATACATCTAGGACATACACAGATACAAGCGAAGGTTTCGACAAAACAACTCACACACACGCGCGCACGCACGCATGCACACACACACACACACACACACACACACACACATATATATATATATATATATATATATATATATATATATATATGTGTGTGTGTGTGTGTGAGTGTGTGTGTGTGTATGAGTGAATGTATATACAAGCACACTGAAATGTAACTATCTCAGTTCAATTATCCACGCGTTTCAACCAATACACAAACAAACCTTGGTCTCAAGCTGAAATTGATTATCATTACTTGCCAAGCCTGTCCACAATGTGAAGTATCCACTTATTTGTGCCTTACATAACAACTTGTTGCCCAGCTATTTACGTGTATCACGCGGATTTCTATTTACCTTGGCTCCCGTTCCATTTCTTTCCTTGATCAGATCAGTTTTCGTGTGTCCATGAGTGGTCATGCCTTGAATACCAAAGTGGTGAGTGGCAAGTCTCTTCATGTGATCATCTTGTAATTGTTGACTTGAGAAACCTGTTTGAATGCAAGATTGTCAAGAACAAATGCCAGTAACAACGGGAAGCTATAGACAAGAGTAAACGTCATTATCAACGGCATGATATAGACAGGAGCAAACTAAGTAATAAGAGCAATCTATAGACAGGAGCAAACGTCAGTAACAACAGCAAGATATAGACAGGAGCACACATCAGTAACAACGACACGCTAAAGACAGGAGCAAACATCGGGGAGCAACGACAAGATATGGACAGGAGCTAACTTCAGTAACAACGACAAGATACTGACAGGAGCAAACATCAGTAATAAGAACAAGCTATAGAAAGGAGCAAACGTCAGTAACGACAAGATATTAACAAGCGCAAACGTCAGTAACAACGACACGCTATATACAGGAGCAAACATTAGGGAGCAACGACAAGATATGGACAGGAGCTAACGTCAGTAACAACGACAAGATACTGACAGGAGCAAACGTCAGTAACAACAAGACGATATTGACAGGAACAAACGTCAGTAACAACAAGACGATATTGACAGGAGCAAACGTCAGTAACAACAAGACGATATTGACAGGAGCAAACGTCAGTAACAACGACAAGATATTGACAGAAACAAACGTCAGTAACAACGACAAAATATTGACAGGAGCAAACGTCAGTAACAACGACAAGATATTGACAGGAGCAGACACCTGTAATACAGATAGGGTTTAGACAAGAACAGATACGTGTAACAAAGGCAGGCAACAGAACGAACCGAAGAACGAGCTGTACTTTCCTAGGACTAACAATTGGGCTCGCAAGCTCGTCCAAAATTCTGCTCTTCTTGTCCCTCGTCTTTCATACATTATTGCGTGGGTACATGCTTGCTTGCTTGTGTTCGCTGGCTGTTAACTCCATTGTGAAGTCCTGTATGTCGGATGAATACACCCTGCTGTCCAACATCAATGTGATGTCATACCGGACCTCAGGTTTGCGTGAGTATCCGTTGTCCCATGTCTGGCGTATTGGTGTGCAGACTGGTGGGTCCTCGCCATGCCGGAATATACTCTCCGGCTTCGGAGGAGCGTGGGTACATTATTTATTAAATGCATCTAAATCAACAAGAGTATATACGCATTATGAACGCAACTAAATGTGCAAAAAAACATTACCACATGACAACTAATGTTGATTATTCTAAGCAGAAGGGAAAACTAGTGACAACAGCAAACTATAGACCGAAGCAGACACCAGTAATAAGAGATGGATATAGATTTTATACCAACCTGGCTTGCCAACACAAGATTTCTAACAGACAGCAAAGTAATCTCAGGGATAAGTATATTCACAGACTATCGCACTGCTGTATTACACCTGAGATATACAATTGGCCTAAAAGCATCTCGCACAGCGACGTCAGACGTAATCAATGCAAAGAAAATAGACAGGAAGAGATGAAACAAAATATAGAAAATGAGATGAGAATAGCATTCGACCAACAATGGGAGAACATCGAAGCAATTTGGCATTATTTTAAAACAAGACTACTAGTGGGAAAACAGCAATGTCCTAGCAAGAAATGGCGGCCAGCATGATTCATACCCGTACACCTACGGAGTGCCTGTTTGGCTATAAAAATATAGATTTAACACCATCTGCCCATTGCTCATTAAGGTGTGCAAAACAGCCCATTATTGCACTGTACTTATAGGCAGGAGGCATCGCGTGCTATAGATTGCACTTCCATTAACTAAAAATTGTTGGACTTGTTTTTGATCGTATACTTTCCTTCAGATTTTATAGACAAAAATGTAATGACTAAGCCATTATCTATCATTAAGCTAGTTACATCTGTCTGAAAATGTCACTATTTCATCATACACGTCACTACACAAATGAATGCATTACCTGTTATATTCCTGCAACATCTGACCAGGTCATCTTATTAGCGGTTGTAACCAAGTACTTCTTCATTTCACGGTCGGTACATCGCTTGCTCTTCTGTTTCTTTTTTCTCCTTCTTGTTATTGTTTTCGTATTTAATACAAGTCTATCTCTTAAAAACCTCCTGGTGAATATTAGCAATGAAAGACTGATACCACAGTGTTAGATAATTATAATTAGGTGGCTGGATTCTGCATATTTTGGGAGTCCTTGTGCTTGAATCCGTGAAACAATGCTAGGATATCTTCTCTGTGTACAGCCAATATACATTTGGCGACATTTTCCCCATTTTGACATTGCGAAGAAGTACACATTTGTGGAATCGCCTCTCATATATATATGGTGCACATAATTAGATATGTGAGGGTCTCGACTCAACTGTATGGTGCTCAGAGTTAGTCTTTAAAATAAAAATCCTCGTCTCATCTATGCGGAGCGCATAATTAGATATTTGGGGAATCTCGTCTCGTCTTGTGCTTTACACGAAGAACGTATGTTAATCACATATATTGAAAATTTCCTTCTTTTTATCCGCTTTGCAAATTACTGTGTTTGATGCTGTTGGCTGGTGTTTGGTGAAAATTTCTTATCAAAAAGGTATGTATTTTTCTTTAGTCAGAGTAGCAACTGTTACACGTAACGTTTTCAAGATGTATCCATTATACGAACGGAATGAGGACATAATTTGAGTTCTCCATGTCTTACCACTGATAGCCAACAATTACTTCAGGTTGTATCTATGGTGCAGAAGGTAAATGAAACATTTATGCCAAGGTTAGACCAGTAATAAAGTGTATGGAATGATGGGCGTGTAAAGTGTGCATCCATCTTACTATGTACAACATACATGAGGTGCGAATTGACGCCATTTTTCGGGAATTACCGCAGGTTACAATCACAGATGAATATCGGTGTGCATGCAAACATATCTATTAGTATACTTTAAAAAAAAAAAAAAATTAAGGGATTCACCACAATCAACATCATCATATTCATCATCAACATATTCATCTTTAAGTACTATCTCTACATAGAAGATTTGATGAAATGATACTCAACAATTTTCTGTCCTTCGCCTTTGGTGCCAGAGTATTCAATTTTCTTCAACTCAATCTATCGATGTTGTCTTGTTCGCTTTACCCCTACTTTTCCCCACAGCACATCGATGTTGCCTTGTTCGCTTTGCCCCTACTTTTCCCTCCAGTACATCGATGTTATTCGCTGTACACCCTGCTCTTTCCTCAAGTACATCGCTATTGTCTTGTTCGCTTTACCTCTACCCCCCCCCCCCCCCCCCCCCCCAGTACATCGATGTTATTCGCTTTACCAGTACTCTTCTCTTCAGAAAGCGAGAACTAAAATGAACTGTCTGCACCAATCAATACAAGAAACGACCACACGCTATCTATGGGAATCCCGATGTATGAAGACCATAACAGGGCACTCTCTGCTGTTTATGCTTCACCTCCACACCGCAAGGCACAAGAGAAACAAGATGGGACGAGAAGATGATATCACAATGTCATAATTGCCGATTCATATCTAGGAAACGATTGACCTGTTTGATTTCTATGACTTTACTATTTACTGGGCTGATTTAAATACGTGCTTTCTTGGTTATGAAATGTGTGCTTATATGGTTATGATATATATGCTTATATAGTTATGAAATGTGTTCTTACATGGTTATGAAATGTGTGCTTATCTCATCTCATCTCATCATGTTCCTCTTGTACCTTGCGGTGTCGAGGTGAAGTATAAACTTCGTGAGAGTGCCCGATTATGGGCTTCGTATATCGACATTCCCATGGATTCTGTTATTCCCTCCGTCCAACGTTTGCGTGGTCGGCCTCTTCCTGTGTTTCCATCTGGTCTGTACATCATTGCTTGTTGTGGCATGCTGTTGACTATGAGGTGTGTGCTTATATAGTTATTAAATGTGTGCTTATATGGTTATGAAATGTGTGCTTATATGGTTATGAAATGTGTGCTTATATGGTTATGAAATGTGTGCTTATATGGTTATGAAATGTGTGCTTATATGGTTATGACGTGTGTGCTTATTTGGTTATGAAATGTGTGCTTATATGGTTATGACATTTGTGCTTATGTGGTTATGAAATGTGTGCTTATGTGGTTATGAAATGTGTGCTTATATGGTTATGAAATGTGTGCTTATATGGTTATGACGTGTAAGGTTGCACTGCGCATGGGTTCCTGGACTTTAGACCACCTGAACTATTACACCCGGATTGTCACAGGGATCTGCAATGTCGCCAGTGCTCTTTAATGTCTACACCAGCAAAGTCCTAGCTATTGAGACGCCAGGTGTTGGTAGAATCTTGACATTTGCAGATGATGTGCTGGTGTACAGACAGGACAGAGACAAGGACATTTCGGCTGAAGACTTACAGATGGCAGTAAACAGGGTGGCGGAGTGGTGCAGGGACGCTGGGACGCAGAGGCCGTTATAAACCCAGACAAGGCATACTCCCTGAATAACCATTGTTGATTGTGAAGGCAGATGCCCCATATTATATTGAATGGATGTCCTCTTAGTAGAGAGAGTAAATTGAAGTACTTAGGTATCACCTTTGACAGGTGTTTGTCTTTTAAGGATCATGTGGAGGCTTTGGTGGTGAAGCCTGGTAGTGGACTTAATGCATTGAGGGCGATGGCAGCAGCCAGGGTCGAGCAGGGGATGTTTTATAGACTCTTTCAGCAGTTACTAATGTATGTCATTGAGTATGGTTTTGGGTTGCTGACAGTATCAACGAGCCAGCTTGAAAGGTTGGAGCGCATACAGCATGCGTGATTATGTGGTGCACAAAGGACACACAAATTATGTGCATGAGGCATATCCTATTCAGAAAGCAATGGTAAACTGCTGAACATAAATTTGCGAAGAAATCAACTGCCAAAAATGCTGGGGTTGAGTGCGACGCCATGTAAAGGATATGCAACTAACTTTTATTTTTAATATCCTGACGCTACTAACAATGGCGGATAAGCAAAGGGTCCTTCAAGCCAAATGGTACCTGAGAGTTGCTACAGATAGGGATTACCCCCTGCATGAAACAATGGAAATAGTCAGGAGTCATAGACTAAGACGAGGCATGTCCTGGGTGGCACAAGCGGAAATACGTATACCTCTGGTGTGTGATTTTTTTTTTTTTTGGTGTGCATATCCTTTTACAGGACATCGCTGTCAACACCAGCATCTTTCAGCTGTATGTTGATTTCTTGGCAAGATTACGCTTAGTAGTTTGCCATTGCATTCTGAGCGGCTGGCACACATACCCCGTAAGTTACCGATGCGATTCGAACCACTGCTGATTCTCACCGTCATCACGTTACCTACGAGAGTATACGAGATTACGGAGAAAAGTCGCTAACCTCTAAGCCACGAAGTCGGCGGTGTGTGATATAGAGATCAGTAATAGTGAAAAAAATGTGGGTTGAATTACCAGAAGACATGACGGACTGGCAAAGTGTAATAGTAACAATGGGTCGTGAGTGCAGAGAAAGGTCAGCGGGCAGCACAGGTACAACAACTGATACAGAGTAACACACATCAAGCACAGAGTATGAGGTGCAACAACAGATACAGAGTAACATACATCACGGTGACATAGAGATCTATACCGATAAGTCAGTGGCGAGAACAGATGGAGTGGTTGAGGTTTCGTTGCAAAGACTAGTGGGCGATTCTTAAAAAGGAGAGGATGGCATATGAGGCTACGACCTCCAGCATGGGAATGGAGGTGGAAGCAGTCACAGCGGCATTCTGTTCGTTAGAGGAGACCACTGAAATACACACTGTATCCGTTACGGACTCAAGGAGTATGCTTAGTAAAGCGAAGAAAGGAATGTTTCGTATGGAATGACTCACCTCAATTTAGGGGTAACAGATTATGAGAATTGTATGGCTTTTGTTGCCCTGGCCATGCGGGAGTGCAAGGGTATGAACAGGCTGATAGGCTGGTAGGTAATGCAGATCTGTGTGGAATGTTCCCTATGGACAAGGGAGAGGTGGTCGTGCGCCTGTGGGACCAGGTGGAGAAGGTGGGGGAACATATAGAGAACTCTTGTGTGGAAAGGATGAGATTGTCGGGGAAATTCAGGGGTTCTTGTAGAACCTCAAAAATGAGATGGAAGACCAGGAGAACTTTCAATCAGATGGCGGTTAGTTAGTTCGTTAGTTAGTCGAGGTTCAAACTTCATGGCAACGGGTCGTCCCCATTATGCTCCGCTCCTGTGCCAGTGAATATGACACAAAATGCTCCCCACTGTCTAATGTGAAAAGTGGAATAGGCAGGAGTCTCGACAATCCAACAGCCCGCACAGATACACTGTGCATAATGCCGCCGCCATAATGCCAACAAAAAATTAATCCACGAAAACCACAGTTCATCGTTGATGGAGTCGGCAATCACCAAAAAGACCTTATTGACCCGGATGTTCTCACATGGCTCGGTCTTTTACCGCAGGGTACCCGCCGAAAGTGTCGCATAAAGCACGAACTCCGCAGCTTCAGCGCCGACTCCTGGGAGTCTCCTGAAAAATGCACTCGTGAATCGAAAAGGCAAATCAATCAATTCAGCAACAGCCGGTAGCCATTGTTCCGAACATGCAGGTCACTGTACAGGACTGATGTAAAAGCATTCCCCGCGAATTTCACAGCTCACTGTGTCACCCACGCGCTCACTCAGTAACAGGGCGACGGAACCATGTACTACCAGTCCAACATGAGGAAAATGCGATTGCAAACCGTAGCAGCAAGCATAAACACGCCACAGGCCTTAAAGGTTCAACGCCTAACCGCCAGATAGCAGTGAGAACGATTAGTAGTGTGACTCTTCGCTGCCCTTGAAGAAGGGGACGTAGCGCTTAAGGGAATGTCGTGAGTGCAGTGATGGCGGTTCTTAACTCAACTCAACTCAACTCACGTCTTAAAGGAAAGAAAAAGTATGTTTTAATGTCGGTGTAGGAGTTGAGTTGCCTACCTTGTCACCAGCACACCGGAAGTTTAAAAGGGAGAGCTCTGATCCAGTTGACCACGTCGATGTCTGTGTGTGTGTGTGTGTGTGTTAATAGATGTGTGAATAACTGTCAGCGTTTGTGTAAATGATGTAAGCATGCATGCCCGGTATTTATGTATGTGTTTATGCATCTGTGTGTATGTGTGCCTGCCTGTCCCGTAACAGTGTAATATGCATAGTTTATGTTCACAATATTCATTTGACAATGTTTATTCTTTTCCCTATGATAATGTAACATGCACAATATATAATTGATGTGCAAAAAATTAGTGACTAGAAGAGCGGAATGTTATACGAGCCTACCTACCCAATTGTAAAATAAATAAATTAAAAAACCCCTTTAAAATAAAATTATTTTGTTTTTGTCTCTCTCTCTCTCTCTCTGTCTCTCTCTCTGTCTCTCTCTGTCTGTCTGTCTGTCTCTCTCTCTCTGTCTCTCTCTCTCTCTCTCTCTTTCATCATCATCATCATCATCATCATCATCATCATCAAGTACCACGCCGACTGGCATAGACGTTCATAACTCCCCACATATCTCGGTCTTTGGTTTTCTGGATCAACTATGTCGTTAACATTCCTCCATGGCACCGTCGCAATCCATCCAGCATCATTTCTCTTGGTCTGCCTCTGCCTCTCTTCCCCTCGATCTTTCCAGTTGTCACGATATTCTCCAATGCTTCTCTTCTCATCACATGACCAAAACGAGGTGTTTGCCTCTTTCTTATTGTTGTATATAATGTTCTATTTTCATTAGCTTCTTTCAGGCATTTGTTGTTAGTTAATTTATCAGTCTAAAGAAATTCCCAACAATCTTCTGAGGAACCACACCTCTGTTGCTTCCAATCTCTTCTTAATTTTATCCCCGAGTTACATTCACAGATTCACAGCCATATATCAACACAGGTTGTATATAGCACCTTAGCATTCTCTTTCTTACATTTAATAATATTGACTTATTGCATAAGATATTCATCAGTTTGTTAAATGCAGCCTGTGCTTCATATATATATATACTAGCTGACCCGACCCGGCTTCGCCCAGACCCTGGTGGGGAGCATCTCATTTAATTCATATAAGTAGTCATATAAGTTCTCGTTCCCGTTACCGACTATCTGTCTGTCTGTCTGTCTATCTGTCTGTCTGTCTGTCTGACCCGGCCCGTCTTCGCCCAGACCCTGATGGGGAGCATCTCATTTAATTCATATAAGTAGTCATATAAGTTCCCGTTCCGACTATCTATCTGTCTGTCTGTCTGACCCGGCCCGGCATCGCCCAACTCCTGGTGGGGAGCATCTCATTTAATTCATATAAGTAGTCATATAAGTTCCCGTTCCCGACTGTCTGTCTGTCTGTCTGTCTGTCTGTCTGTCTGTCTGTCTGTCTGTCTGTCTGTCTGTCTGTCTGTCTGTCTGTCTATCTATCTATCTATCTGTCTGTCTGTCTGACCCGGCCCAGCCCATGGTGGAGAGCATCTCATTTAAATTATATAAGTAGTCATATAAGATCCCATTCCCGACTATCTGTCTGACTGTCTGTCTGTCTTGGGTAAATGGAGGAGGGAGGAGGAAGAGGGAGGTGGAGGAGGAAAGAGGAGGGAGGAGGAGGGAGGAGACAGGAGGAGTAGGGAGGAATAGGAGGGAGGAGGAGGGATTAGGAGGAGGAGGGAGGAGTAGGGTGGAGGAGGAGGCGAGGAGGAGGGAGGAGGAAGAGGGAGAAGGAGGAGGGAGAAGGAGGAGAAGGAGGGGGAGAAGGAGGAGGAGGAGGGAGGAGGAGGAGGGAGGAGGAGGAATGTGAAGGGAGGAGGAGGGAGGAGGGAGGAGGTAGAGGGAGGAGGAGGAGGAGGGAGGCGGAGAGAGGAGGAGGAGGGAGGAGGAGGAAGAGGGAGGAGTAGGAATGTGAAGGGAGGAGGAGGGAGGAGGTAGAGGGAGGAGGAGGAGGTAGAGGGAGGAGGAGGGAGGAGGCGGAGAGGGATGAGGAGGAAGGAGGAGGGGGAGGAGGGAGGAGGAGGGAGGAAGAAGGAGGAGGAGGGGGGAGGAGGGAGGAGGAGGAGGTAGAGGGAGGAGGATGAGGAGGTAGAGGGAGGAGGATGGAGGAGGCGGAGAGGGAGGAGGAGGAAGGAGGAGGGGGAGGAGGGAGGAGGAGGAGGGAGGAAGAAGGAGGAGAGAGGAGGAGTGATGAGGAGGAGGGAGGAGGAGGAGGGAGGAGGAGGGATAAGGAGGAGGGAGGAGGAGGAAGCGGGAGGAGGAGGAATGTGAAGGGAGGAGGAGGGAGGAGGAGGAGGGAGGAGGAGGAGTGAGGAGGAGGAGTGAGGAGGAGGACGGAGGAGGGGGAGGAGGGAGGAGGAGGAGGAGGGAGGAAGAAGAAGGAGGAGGGAGAAGTAGGGATGAGGAGGAGGAGGGAGGAGGAGGAAGAGGGAGGAGGAGGAATGTGAAGGGAGGAGGAGGAGGGAGGAGGAGAAGGCAGGAGGAGGGGAAGGCAGGAGGAGGGATGAGGAGGAGGGAGGAGGAGGAAGAGGGAGGAGGAGGAATGTGAAGGGAGGAGGAGGGAGGAGGTAGAGGGAGGAAGAGGAGGGAGGAGGAGGAGAGGGAGGAGGAGGAAGGAGGAGGGGGAGGAGGGAGGAGGAGGAGGGAGGAAGAAGGAGGAGGAGGGAGAAGGAGGGATGAGGAGGAGGAGGGAGGAGGAGGAATGTGAAGGGAGGAGGAGGGATAGGGAGGAGGGGGAGGGGAAGAGGAAGAGGGTAGGAGGAAGAGTGGAGAGGAGGAGGGAGGAGCTAGAGGGAGGAGGAGGAGGGAGGAAAAGGGAGGAGGGAGAAGGTAGGAGGAAGAGGAAGAGGGAGGAGGAAGGAGAAGGAAGGAGGAGGAAGAAGGAGGAGGAAGAGGGAGGAGGAGGATGGAGGAGGGAGAGGGAGGAAGAGGGAGGAGGAGGAAGAGGGAGGAGGAGGGAGGAGGAGGATGGAGGAGGGAGAGGGAGGAGGGGAAGAGGAAGAGGGTAGGAGGAGGGGAGAGGAGGAGGAGAAGGAGGGAGGAGGAGAAGGAGGAGGAGGGAGGAGGAGGGGAGAGAAAGAGGGAGGAGGCAGAGGGAGAAGAAGGAAGGAGGAGGAGGAAGGAGGGAGAGGAAGGAGGGAGAATGAGGAGGGGAGGAAGGAAAGGGAGGTGGAAGAGGAGGAGGAGGGAGGAGGAAAGAGGTAGGGGGAGGAGGAGGTAGAGGGAGGAGGAGGAGGAAGGAAAGGGAGGAGGAAGAGGAGGAGAAGGGAGGAGGAGGGTGGAGGGAGGAGGAGGAGGTAGAGGGAGGAGGAGGGAGGAGGTAGGAGGAGGAGGAGGGATGAGGAGGGAGAGGGAGAAGGAGGGAAGATGAGGAGGAGGCGGAGGGAGTAGGAGGGAGTAGGATGGAGGAGGTGGGGAGAGGAAGAGGGAGAAGGAAGAGGGAGAAGGAGGAGGGAGGAGGGAGAGGGATGAGAGGGAGGAGGAAGAGGAGGAGGGTGGAGGGAGGAGGAGGGAGGAGAAGAGAGGAGGAGAGAGTTCGCCATTCCGAATTCATACTCGTCTAGTTCTTCCCTTCTACACGACTGTAGATAACTTCCTTACACATAAAAAGATGAATTGTTATTGATATTGCCGTGGCATGGAGGAATATCAGCAGCAGAGTTGATCCAAAAAACCAAAGACTGAGATCTACGGAGAGCCATGAACGCCTACGCCAGCCGGCACGGCACTTGATGATGATGATTGCCGTGTGACGATTCTGTGTAGTCACGTCATTTTCTTCCCTTTCCCTAGCGTTTTGGTTCGGGGATTCTTTCATCATCATCATCATATATTTACGTACGTATTTTGGGAGGGGGAGGAGGGAGGAGGAAGAAGAAGAAAAAAAAACTATGACAGTTGACAGCTCTGGAATGAAAGGAAGGCGTGTAGAAAATTTCATCTCAATCGGATGGGCCGTTCGCGAACAAATAAAGGACATATATTTACATACATACATATATACATACACATATACATACACTTTGTTTTATAGATATAGATATATATAACCTCAATGGCTCGGAACGCTGAAGAAGATATATATATATAAGTGTGTGAGTGTGCGCGTGTGTGTGTGTGTGGGTGTTTGTGTGTGGGTGTGTGTATTCATCACTCACACAATATGTAGCATTTCTGTCAGGGGAGAGAAGGCATCATTTCTTATAATTTATTGTTTTACACGATTTGTGCCTCTTTGATTCATAGTCGGACAATTTTTAATAGTAAATTTCAATCTGATGGTCTAGCACAGTGGTTCTCAACCGGTGGGGAATTCCCCCCCAGGGGGGAATTTGAGGGTTTCCAGGGGGGGAATGAAGACATTGTCAAATTGGCTTCAGGACCACACAAAATATGATCGGGATATTAAGCGTACTCGTGACGTTAAATCCCCCAATTATTTCAAGATCGCGTGAATACAAGAACCAATTACTTCATATTGTTTTCCCTCCATAATATACGGTTCTTTTCCTTCTACCTAGCCTCTATGATTTAGGTTGCCGTATTTTACCAGCGATTTTATTTGCGTTAAGTTACGTTTTTTTTGTTATTGCATCTCCGTTTTAATGAGGTTTAGAGTACTCATCCGATTATTTCAAGATCGCATTAAAACAGAAACCGATTACCGATTTCTGAACGTCCGGCTCAGATACTTTTTCATAAGAAACTGATGCAACGCGATCCGCTGGCGAATCTCGCGCAGCTGTGTTTCATACCTGGGTATACGGGATTACGAACAGCGTCCTTAACACCTTCATCAGGGAGACTGGCATATATATATATATATATATATATATATATATATATATATATAATATATATATATATATATATATATATATATATACACACACCACCGTCTCCGTGGCCTAAAGGCTTGCCAGCGGTGACCGATTTAACAGCTGACCACATCGTGCTGGGGTTTTAGCATGTTGGTATTGGAGCCGGTCGTTCAGAAATCAATGACAAACTACTGAACGTAAAACTTGCCCAGACATCAACAACAGCAGTAAAATGCTGGTGTTGACAACGATGTACTGTAAATAGGATATGCAATATTATTGTGTGTGTGTGTGTGTGTGTGTGTGTGTGTGTGTGTGTGTACGTACGTATATATGTGCGTGTGGGTGTGTATACACGTCTGTGGGTGTTTATGTGTGTTGATCTTGACTTTATCGTTTTATATTTATAGAATCTGAATCCCATGATGAGTGTCAAGAAACGAAAGTATGACCTGTCTTATTTGAATTATGGATTGACAAATATCGTCATCAACGGAGAAGAACGACCTCAGTGTGTTATTTGTAGTAAAAGTTTGTCAAATGATTCTGTGAAACCGACACAGTTGAGGAATCATTTGTTGAATGTTCATCCCCGGAAGGTTAACCCGGTCAATAAATGCCCGCAGAAGTCGGATGTGTCGGCCTAACGGCGCAAGAACGCAGCTCTGCTGTAAACAGGCACAACGCAATCACGTCCGAAAAAAAACTCCGGATGAACGAAGAAGAAGAAGAATGTTCATCCTAAATACAAGGACAAGGACAAAACCTATTTTGAACGTCTTGGGAATGCTGTCAAAAGGATGAGACGTGATTTAACAGGGATATTCCAAGAAACAAACCAAAGGTTACTGAAGCTTCCTATGTCGTTAGCACTGAAGATAGCGAAGCAGAAAAAACCACATACAATCGGGGAATCTTTGATCAAACCTTGTTGTCTCAAGATGGTGGAAATTGTGTTGGGAAATGAATCAGAGAAAAAACTTGCAGCGGTTTCACTATCAAACGACACTGTTCAAAGGAGGATCAACGACATGGCTAATGACGTCAAGGATCAAGTTGTGCAAGAGATCAAGTCTGCAGCATTTGGGCTGTATTCAATTGAAATTGATGGATGAATCGACTGATGTGGCATCGTGTTCTCAGTGATAGTGTTTGCAAGGTATGTGTATTCAGGATCATTTAAAGAAGAACTTCTTTTTTGTTCTCCTCTTGAAACAACTACCATGGCCTCTGATATTTGGAAAAGGTTTCATCATTCCTTGAATCAGAAAATTTTTTTATGGGATAATATGTGTGGGTGCTGTACAGATGGATCACCAGCTATGTTATGGACCAAATCAGAATTTCAAGTTAGTGTGAAGAAATGTGCCCCAAAAGTGAAAGGCATTCATTGCATGATCCATCGTCAAGCACTGGCCTCCAAAACACTTCCAGCTCCTTTGGGAAGGTTTTGGATCAAACCGTTCAGATAGTGAATTTTATCAAAGGAGGAGCTCTCAACTCACGGCTTTTTAAGCAGTTATGCGTTGACATGGATGCAGGCCACCATTTGCTTCTTTTCCACACAAATGTTCGATGGCTGTCAAGAGGAAATGTAACTGCGCGAGTATATGAGCTGAGAGACGAGCTCAAATTATTTTTTGAAGTTCAGGGTAAAATGGACTTTTTCGCCTGGCTGGATGATGAGGAATGGATCATGCGCCTTGCCTATTTAGTTGATATTTTTGAGCAGTTGAATAAACTCAATCTTCAGATGCAAGGAAGGAATACAAAAATCATACAATTTGTGGATGCCTTGAGAGCTTTTATGAGCAAGCTGGAAAACTGGAAAAGAAGGTCAATATGACAAATGTTGCAATGTTTGAGAAGCTGTCATCCGTTCTCGTAGTTGATGGTAAAGACCAAGTACTTCCACAATTTGCAAAAATGAAATTGTGCAGCATTTGACAGCGCTAGAAAATGAATTTGAGCGATATTTTTCCTGAACTTAGTGATGATGAGCTGGATTTGGTGCGAAACCCATTCAAATTATCAGTTGAAAAAGTTTCTGATGATTCATCATCATCTTCCACTTCTGCCGTCAAGCGTCGTGGGGAGGAATAATTTGCGTTCCAGCGCCCGGTGGACGGCACTGGATAGTGTCATTCCGTGTGGTATGTACAATGTCTCTGATGTCGTCAATCCATTTTCTTCTTGGACGTCCTCTTGGTCTCGTCGCAGATGATCTTTGATGTAAGGCCAGTGAATGGTAGTTGCTGGATGTTGCATTCTAACGACATGGCCAAACTACTTGATCTTCTGTCCTTTCAAGTAAATGTGGCACAGAGGTGTTGATCCCACTGTCTGTCTGATAGTAACATTTCTTACTCGGTCTCGGATTGTTAAGTTGGCAGCTCTCCTCAGGCATCTCATTTCGCAGGTGTTGATTTTGCGAAGGTGTAATTTGGATAAAGTCCAGGTTTGAGATTGGTAGCATAGGGTTGGTGTGAATATGCTGTTTATTATCTGTCGTTTTGCGGACATGGGTATGTTTGGATGTTTCAGTAAGGGTGACAGTTGATATGTAAGTGCACTAGCTTTTTGACATCTGATTTCAATTTCTCTGTCTAATCTGCCATCTTCTGTGATCATACTTTCCAAGGTATTTGAATTCTTTAACTTGTTTCAGAGGTGTGTTATTTATCTGTATACTTAGTGGGCCTGGCGATCTGCTAACTTGCATTACTTCGGTTTTGGCTGTGTTTATACTCATATTGTATCTGCTGCAGGTTGAACTCAGATTAGTAATATGATTTTGTAGTCTGCCCTCGTCCGCTGTAAACAGGCACTGATCATCTGCAAATAGAAGTTCATGTATTCCCTGTGGGTCAGTTGTTTCATCAGGAGTAAAGAGTTCTAAATTTTCTGAATCTGGTCTGTCTGATGATTGTCAAGATGAATTTCTGAAGCTGAAAAATGATTCGGGGGCAAGGGATGTTTTCAGTGAGAAACCCAATCACGGAAGTTTGGCCTTTAATGTGCGGTTCATACCCAAAAGTGGCAGAAAAAGCAATCCGTGCATTGCTTCCATTTGCGTTAACATATCTTTGTGAGTCAGGCTTTTCAGCTCTGCTAGAAATTAAAACGAAACGACGCAACAGATATTTTTTTCCCCGCGTTTCCATCCTGTTTCAGGATATTGCGGTCAACACCAGCATCTTTCAGCTGTATGTTGATTCCTAGGCTAGATTACGCTCATCAGCACGCCACGACTTTCTGAGCGACCGTCTCCATACTCTCATAAGTCACTTTTGCGATTCGAACCACTGCTAATTCTCGTCGCGTCACGTGACGAGAGTATTCGGGGTTAGCGGAGAAAGCTGCTAACCCCTCGACGCAACAGATTAGATGTTGAAAACGATCTCCGTTGTGCCCTTTCAAGCACTCCTCCGCGTATTTCAGAATTGCTGCGGGAAAAACAATCACAGTGTTCTCATTGATTACAATTTTCATTTAAATTACGAATCTACAATATCCAGGTATTGTAATGAGCGTTTTGTTTGATTGAAGCACAATTTTCTGGCATCCTGGTGTCGTATATTAAGTTGACATTTTAACTGTTTTGTTATTGTAGTATGATTAATGTGCTGTTTAAATTAAAATATTGCGAATGTAAAAATGCTCTATTAAGTTTTTAATATCCATCAGCATATTTCATTTGCTATTAACTGTAGAAAACTACACTATAAAATGTATCTTTACATGTGAATGTTATGTACAACTATGGAAGAAAATAAGTATTATCACTATTATTGGCATGTTTTTTTTTAATGCACCTTTTGAGGCTGACAATTTTGGAAAGTTGGAAGAGGGGGGGGGGGGGGGGAATGACGTTCTGAAAATATGGTGAAGGGGGGAATGGGCCAAAAAAGGTTGAGAACCACTGGTCTAGCAGACGCTGTGGAAACATCGCCTTGCGATGAACTCGTTGGTATACGCGTCGATCGCTATTGCAAACTAACAAGTGCTTAGTAATTCACACACAGTTATAACTGATGAGGTTGATTGCGACGTCCTGTAAAGTACATACAACTAACTTTTAACTTTGACATTTTAGAAATTGAACAGACAGACAGTCAGCAGATAGGTGGGCAGACAGACAGACAGACAGACAGACAAACAGACAGACAGACAGACAGACAGACAGACAGACAGAGAATGAGAGAGAGAGAGAGAGGAGAGAGAGAGAGAGAGAGAGAGAGTTTGTGTATGTGAGTGTGTGTGTGTGTGTTTGTGTGTGTGCACGCGCTCGCTTGACATCACGAAATGTTAAGTATTGTTATGTATCAATTTCATAATATTGGTGTACTTATGCTTATGGCATCATCAGTGCATTCGAACTGTACCTCGCTGATAAGTATCCGCCATTATGGTTGGACATCTAACACATTCAACAGAGTCTCGGAAGACAGTAGACGAAGAAGAAGATGATGAAATAATGAAAGAAAGAAAGAAAGAAAAAAAAAAGAAAGAAAGAAAGAAAGAAAGAAGAAGAATAATTAGTAGTAGTAGTAGTAGTAGTAGTAGTAGTAGTAGTAGTAGTAGTAGTAGTAGTAGTAGTAGTAGTAGTAGTAGTAGTAGTAGTAGTAGTAGTAGTAGTAGTAGTAGTAGCAGTAGTAGTAGTAGTAGTAGTAGTAGTAGTAGTAGTAGTAGTAGTAGTAGACGAATGAACTAATGGTGTAATGAAGATGGTACAAATATTCTTATTGCATGGCTAACACTGTCTGTATTCAACTGTCACAGCCCAGGTCAGCCGAAGTAAATGCCACATCACTGAGCTTTTGCAATCATAACGAAAAGTGCTGTAACTGTA
This sequence comes from Cepaea nemoralis, assembly GCA_014155875.1. Classification (NCBI taxonomy): domain Eukaryota; kingdom Metazoa; phylum Mollusca; class Gastropoda; order Stylommatophora; family Helicidae; genus Cepaea; species Cepaea nemoralis. The sequence continues at coordinate 613,046 of JACEFZ010000464.1, forward strand.
AATAAATGAGTTCTCATGGAAGCCGGTGATAGTGGCTTCTGGCAATTTCGACTCAACTGATTACCACTTCAGACGCCTGGCGAGTTAAACGCAGGAACCAGAGTCGTCTCGAGAACAACTCCGTGTCAGTGATTGTAAACTGAGTAAATGCTTAAAAACCGCCATTGGACACAACACGTTTAAAGAGTTGCAAGGCGTGTTGACGCAAGACGTTTAAAGAGTTGCCAGAAGCGTTGGACACGTGTAAAGGGTTGCAAGGAGCATTGTCACAACACGTTTAAAGAGTTGCAAGGCGTGTTGACGCAACACGTTTAAAGAGTTGCCAGAAGCATTGTCACAACACGTTTAAGGAATTGCCCCGAGCGTTGTCCCAACAATGAAATGGTGGATCCCGCGTGGAGAAATGTCAATCATTCAATGGGGTTCTGTCTCCACAATGACGGTTGGCTGCAATGGATCTCCAACACTGTCTGTCTCTCGCCCTGACTGTACATTCTGTCAGATTGATAATCGACCATCTCTTGATGTTATCTTCCCACTTGTATCGTTGTCTACCTCTTGCTTGCCCTCAACCCTACCTTCCAGTAAGGTCTTTATACAAGTGTTATGTCTTTTAATGTGGCCGAAATATTTCACTTCCCTCTTTTGTTTATTTCTTTCATCAACTCTCTTTTCATTCCCAACTTTTCTAGAACCTCTACATTTGATTGTTTCTGTTTCCATGAAATGCGACATATTCTTCTGTACATCCACATCTACAGAGCCTCTATTCGACTTTCTAGTTGCTTGGAGAAATGACTTTCCTTCCATTTCGCATACGACGTGGAACGTCGCGGCACTATTTCTGCTGAGGCTGTGGTATGTGGCCGAGAGTTGTATAGGATGTATTTTTAATGATTGTGCAGTTTTTGAAAATATTGCCGTTCCAAGTTTTGTATTTACCTACTGTGGAGTTCATGCAGCACAATGCAACATAATAGGTAAATACAAAACTTGGTAGGGCAATGTTTTCAAAAAATTGCACAGTCATTAAATATACACCCTGTACGTTCATCACTTAATTTTAAAATGTCCCTAAGAAGTTTCCTGCTACAGGTTTGTCATGTGATAGCGCCATGGTATTTTCTAGGCCTGAATGCACGGAGGAATAGATGGCCAATCTGTCCCTCTCTTTCACTGCCGACGAGGTGACTTAACCGCGTCCGATGTGCTCATGATATTATCAGCGCAGTACCCTATCAACTTCGCTGGAGCTTCAACAACTAGCCTCGCCTACTTCTCTCCATCATCATTGGCACCTTGCCGCCTTGACAGACGGTAGTGTGTCAAAATGGCATAATAACTACAACCCATGGAGGTAAAGAATGTGACTGATAATTCCAATTCGCGCTGTAAATGTTCGTCCACAGTGGATGCATGTGAGCGCACGATTTTCACCATCATGCACCATCTTACGTCTCGTACGCTCGGTGTGTGACTTATCTGCAATCATGTTCTCCGTCTTTATTCCATTTCTGATATTTGCCCTCCATGAAATACGTTCAGCGGCGACTTGCTCCCAATGTGCATTATCAATGCCTGTATCAATCATGTCCCGTTTACACACATCTTTGTATCGTAGTGGAGGCCGACCTTTAGATCTCTTACCCATCTGTAATTCACCAAAAATGATGCCCTTTGGTATTCTACCATCATCCATCCTCCTAAGATGTCCTATCAATCTAAGTCTACGAAGACTGAGCATGGAATAAACCGTCACACAACCTGATCTTTCCAATACTTCAGTATTTGTGATTTTGTCATGCCACTTACTACCAAGAATTCTTCGCAGACACCGCATATGAAAGCTGTTTAAACGTTTCTCTTGGTGTGAGTAAGTTGACCAGGCTTCACTGCCATAAAGAAGAGTACTAGGGACACAGGCTTGATAGACAAGGACTTTTGTTTTGGCAGTAAGCTTCCTGTTCTCCCAGACTTTTTTTGTTAACCTATTCATGTTGTTGCTGCCTTACCAATCCTGATGTTAATTTCCTGATTGAGAATTAAGGATTGGTGGTACCCCATGAGCACCTTGTGACATAATCTGTGTCTTTTTGTGTTTGTGTGCTAATTGTAAACCAAAATTAGAACACGCATTGGAGAATGCAGATAGCAAACGTTTTACTTCTTCCTCAGAGTGCGTAGTAATTGCAGCATCATCTGCACAAATGAACTCTCTGATCAGATCCCTCTTAATTTTAGTCTTTGCCTTCAATCTCTGAGCATTGTAGAGTATGCCATCTGATCGTGAGTGAATTTATATACTACCATCCTGATCACGAAAGGCATACTTCAGTCGAAGTGAAAAGTATATTTCAAAGAGAGTGGGAGCTAGTAGACAACATTGCTTAACTCCACTCTTGATTTCAAACTTTTCTGAAGTTGCACCATCAAACTTGATTATACCCTTCATGGCTGTGCGGAACGATTCCACAATGGACAGAAGAGTTGGTGGGCAGCCAATCTTCTTTAGTACCTTGAACAGACCCTCACGACTGACGAGATCAAATGCCTCTGCCAGGTCGATTAAGGCAATAAACAGTGGCTGATTCTGTTCACCGCATTTTTCTTGCATTTGTCGCTATAAGAATATCATATCTATGGTAGACCGGTTCTGTTGGAAACCACACTGTGATTCAGGGTAGACTTGATCTCCCAAGACTTGAAGTTTGCGCAGAAGAATTCTGGGAAATACTTTCCCAACAATACACAGTTAATTAGTTAGTTAGTTAGTTAGTTAGTTAGTTAGTTAGTTTGTTAGTTAGTTAGTTAGTTAGTTAGTTAGTCGACAGATCATTATCATTGTACATCGAACCATTCAGTACATAAGTGCTCGGATCCCCTCCTCAGCAAATCCCGCAGCGTGTAGCGGCTAACGACACCAGTTGGTTTATCAATCTGCGTAGTGATCTTGTTTGGCCACCCCTCTTTTAATTTGATGTTCTCGCAGTCTGGCCATGGTTGTAGATTCACAGTCATCACTTGGTTCTCGCAAAAGTCTTACTAGCTCGTAGAACATTCAGAATGTCAGCCTGGTCCATGGTGCGTCCGCCCTCCACCGTAGCCTCACTTGCGAGCTTGTCAGTCCGCTCATTTCCTTGTACCCCCGCATGCCCTGGCACGAAGATGAAACTAATCTTTGCCAGCTAAGACCGCTGCAGAGACAGCAACCATTCTCTTCGGATCCACCGCATCTCTATCCTATTGAGCGTGCTCACCGAGTCGCTAAGGAAACATGCCCTAGTGAATGTCTATGTCTCGAGCCATGTTATTGCTTTACTTACTGCCATGACTTCCATAGTCAGGCTACTTGTAGTCTCAGCAAAAGCACCAGAGTCCTCCTTTACAATTCTCCCTCCGGCCCGAGCCGTAAAGGCCCATGAGCTTCTCACATGTCGGACGACCGACCCATCTGTGTAAATGACAGCATCACCGTCTAGCGAATTCTCGAAAATCAACGCTTGTACTTCCGCCTCCACAGCAGCCGGATTTTCTTGTCTGCATTTTTTTTTTCCAGTTGGATGCAAACTGAAAAGTACGTACAGAAATATGTTGGCACTTGTAACCACTCCTCGCCAGGTTCTAAATCCTCATCCTCAAGTGAACACACATGTTGAAGAATGTCTTCGTCTTGACCCATCCACGACCGTCCTCTTTTTAACCTGCTGCCCTTCACCTTCAAAATTTCACTATGCAGTGGATTTTGCGTGTTTGCAATAATAATACAACAGTACCCAACAATACACAGAAGTGAGATACCCCTATAGTTGTTACAGTCGCTCCAATCGCCCTTGTTCTTGTACAATGTTATGACGCTTGAGTCTTTGAAATCCTGTAGGATTTGTCCTTCTCGTCAACATAGCTCTCTTAGCTGGTGGATCAGATGCAATTTCATTTATAGCACACTTAACTTCTGTTATGGTGCGAAGTGTGTCCAGGTGGTCAAGAGTTGGCAGCGCCTCTATGGCGTTGGGGACATCATCCGCTAGTTTGGCCTCACTTGAATAAAGCTCTAAATAGGGCTCTCCCACCTATCCATCTGCTGTTTCTTATCAGTGATGATTTCTTTAGTCAAGGTTTACAGTTGTGCACTTCTGTTGGTCATTGGACCACAAGCTTTCTTTATCTCTTCATACATCGCATCCTTCTAATCATTCCCTTATCACTTGCATTTTGAATGGACTCACATAACTTGATCCAAATGTCATTTGCACACTGCCGTGCACCCTTTTGCACATCCGTCCTAGCTTGCTTCAGCTCAATGAGAGTGTTACGAGTTGTTCTTTCCTTGTTTCTTAAGAGAGTCTTCTTCTTTTTATCAACAGAGGGTTGCAGTGTCCGGCTGTTTGCCGCAAACCAGTCTTGCCTCTTATGATCCACAGTGCCGTGAATCCCTACCGCTGTTTTATAAAGAGTTACCATTAATTTATCCCACTTTTCACTTGCTGTACAATTTTCTGATGTATCAGTGAAATCGTCTTCAAGTTGCTGTTGGAATTCAAAGCACTTATCAGGATTGTGGGTGTTAATAATATTAATTCTGGGGCTAGATTTGTGTTTAGCTGTGTAAATTCACTGTCATCTCAGTCTAACTCTTGCAATAAACAAAGAATGATCCGTATAACAGTCAGCTCTGTGGTAACTTCGAGTTAATAATGTTTGGTTCAGATGTTGTTTGCATGTGATGATAAAGTCCAGCTGATGCCAATGACCGGATCTTTGATGTTTCCACGTGACCTTATGCAGCTCTTTTGTTTTAAGAAATAAGTTTTCAATACATAGGACATTTCTGTTCAATGCTCCAATAGCCGTTGCCCATTTTCATACACGTGACTGGTGTTGTATTTTCCAATGCACACTGGCCATGAAGTCAAATCCTTGCCAGCAAGAGCATTGAAATCACCGAGCATATAAGTGTAGTAGCATTTTAGAACTGCTTTGATCATAAAGTCTAACTTCTCATAGAACGGATTCTTCACACCATCAAAGGAAGTGAGTCTCGGTGCATATGCAGTGGTAATGGTGGTGAAACCACAAGAGGTTGCCAAACGCAGTGATAATAATCTTTCATTACCTCCAGCTGGGATATCTGACACAAAGTGAATGTTGACTAAGTGACAGATAGAGTGGCTATGGTTGTGTCTAGGGTATGTCCTTGTAAAATGTGATGTTGAACAACCGATTAACCAAGATGCATCCCAACCAAACACCAGTCAGTGAACAAGCGTTGATTGCGCACATAATATTCCTTTAATTCTGAATTAACACAGACACATGTAGCATATAAATCCAGGAACAATAATTCTCTAAGAATATATCTCCATCCCAATGGGACACTTCGAATAACACTACCTCTCAAGGCTACTAACATCTCGTCCCACACGACAGGTATACTAGCCTCTCTCTAGGCCCGACTCAAAATAACCCACTCTGGGTCTCGAATTCCACTCACTATCCCTGGAACCCACAGTGCGGAGTTATCTTCCGAACTCCGTCACAATTCTTCACTTTCTCAGACCACGACCTTCTCCTGGTCCGGTCTAGACTCAACTCCCTTTCAGCTCGGAGTCCAAACATCAACTGCCCCGTCAATCTTTGTCCCTGTCTTTTTCAACAATTCTATCCCCCACATTGCCTCCCACATAACACACAACCTCACTGCTTCCAACTGTCTGCCTCACCTTTATTTTAGCCAGCTGACTTCTTCTCAGCTCCCCCTTTCAATTACTGTCTTCTCATTTACGCCCTCTGGGCGACTTACTATCTGCCCTATTTTATCTCGTGAACTGTTTATCTTGTACGGCCACTCACCTTAATGTCAATGACCACAGGCATGTGACACTACCCCACCCTCAAAAGAAAACATCGTTTTCAAATGTTGGGAGACTAAAACTTATTAAATATGTGACCCAGACACATTGCCTGGGTAGCCCTAAGTATGGCTGCACCTTACTCTAGCTACCACACTACATAATACATCAAATACTCATAGTACACTCCCATATTCCCCACACATAAATACAACCATCCTTTCTATCTTGTGTACCAATGCATGAACTAATACATCACATAATAATAATACATCATAGGAAAATCATTATACTTTGTACTCAGCAGGTCTATTAACTATCTTCAAGAAGACACAAGCTATTTGTGTACCGACCATATATCAGGTGGTTCTTTTCTTGCCTCAAACCTCCATCTATTTCTGTCGATGCTGTGTCTACCTTTCATATACCCATGACTCATGATACCTCTACAGTTACAACATCTGTTTGCTATCCCTAGCCCTGGGTCAGTAATGTCGCGAACACTCTTTTGACCTGACTCAACTTTCCTATCTGCATATTGTACTGTTACACTTGCGTCTCTGTTTAGTCTGAACTCTTTATTCAATCTTGGCCCATATATCTGGCACCTTTCTTTCTGCTGCATACGCCTTATGCCTATGTGCCCTGCACATGCACTATCCTGAGCTGTTCTAGTATATCGGTCTCTGTGTGCTAAAGGTACTGCTACTTGCCCACATGCAGTTCCGACATCTGAAAACCAGTGAGTGAAACCATTGTTCTTCCTATCGAAGCTCCATCTACCCTTCTTTGATTTTCTATGTCTCACTTTACTACACCCCTGGAAACATTTGTCAAGAGTAGTATCTTGTCTCTGGGATTCCCTACAGCTAGCATTTGAGATCCATTCTCACCTGCTCAGCTGTCCTATCCTTGTCCTCAGTGTTTACTTCAAGTGCCTCTTTTTCTTCAGCTATACTCTCTAATTTAGGTTTTCTTTTGGTAACTACCTCGTTACTATTTCCACTATGTTTTTGGTCCCAATAAACTACTTCCTCTTCTGTACACTCTTTAACTCCTATAACATTTCCTATGATGAGATCTGCCACTGGTGAGTCTAAAACACATGCTGTCACTCTTCCTGTTATGTATGGTGTTTTTACTGTTATCACGGCTATTGGGTAGAATTCTACTGTCCCATTAAATGTTATGGATCTAATCTTTTCCCCTGTATAATCCGAGGGTTGCACTAAACTCTTTCTCACCCCGATGGACGTACATCCGGAATCCCTAATTGTTAACGCTGGCCTATCATTAACAAACCCATGATGCATCTTCAGACTTCCTCCTTCATGGACTGCTGATCCTGCTTTCACTGTATGACCACATATTAAGACTGGCTGACCGTCTTTTTCAAAAAGAGGTTTGCACCCACTACAATCTTCATTGTTCAGCGTCTCAATTACTTGTGCTGCATTTGAGTGCTCTGTTTCTCTCATCCTACATTGATGACTGACATGCCCCTTCCTTCCACATTTGAAACAAGTGATCTCCCTTTTACTGTTGTTCGTTGGTCCATCTGATGGTTGTGCATCACAATCTGCCATTTTGTGTCTCCAGCTCCCACAATTCCAGCATCCGGCATAATTTGGACGTCTCTGGAAGTTCCCTCTTCTATATGGGTACCGTCCTACTCTACCAACATTGTTTCCTCGGAAACCACTATCTTGAAGTTCTTGTTGCTCACATTTCTGTGCTGAATCCACACTTTTCGCCCTTGGTCTAATGACTGGATTCTGGTCCTGTTTAGTGTACGCTGCACAGACTATTTCCTCACTCATTAGTTTCCCAATAGAACTGTTAGGATGTGCAGTCATATAGTTTTGCCCTAACTGAGACATTGTGTCTATGTCCTTTGGCTTCCGTTCCTCAAAGAACGCCACTAAATTAGAATTGCATGCAGATACTACCTTGTCTCTTAACATTAGATCTACTAATTTATTAAAATCTTTCCCTACTTCTGCAAGCTCCATCCATTTGTTAAATGTATTCTTTACAGTGTTAACAAAATCTGTGAAATCTTGATTTGTCTCTGGCACTAACTGTCTAAACTTTGTTCTATATCCATGTTCAGTTAGTTGGAACTTTGTCAGCAAACTTTGACGTAAGATAGTGTAGTTGTTTCTTTCTTCTACAGGTAAATTGAACATGGTGTCTAGTGCCTTGCCCGTAAGAAATTCGCCAAGTCGCATCCCATACTCTTTCTCTGGAATACCTAACGCTTTGGCTGATGCCTCGAACCTGGCCAAATAATTTTCAAGTTGGTCCCGGTCTGTAAAATATGGCAGTTTTAATCTCTGTGACGACTGCGACGGTCTTCTACTTTCCTCAATTTGACCTTTCGAAGATAGTTCTAGTTTTTTAGTGCAATTTCAGCTTCCATTTTAATCTTCTCTTTCTCGATTTCCACCGCATTTGTTTGTTTTAACTTTTCAAGTTCTAGTTGTTCCATTTGTAGTTTCACTTGTGTCTCTTTCTCTTCCTGTAGACGCTTGTTTTCCATTTCAGCTAGTTTTACTTGTCTCTCTTTCTCTTCCTGTAGACGCTTGTTTTCCATTTCAGCTAGTTTTACTTGTGTCTCTTTCTCTTCCTGTAGACGCTTTGCCTCGCGTTCATTATGCCTCTCCTCTCTTTCCGTCTGCTTTTGTTCTTTTGCTTCTGCATACTCCTGTAACTCTTTACCTTTCAGGCCTATTCGTTCACCTGCTTCAATATAGTCCATTAAAGTAGGCATCTTGTACTTGTGGACACGTTGCTGTGAATCAGCCAACTATAAATGTACAGACTCTGCTGTTAGTCTTTGTGTCACTCCTCTAAGTACACCCGCACTCCCTGTGTACGTAAATCCGTAGTGCTACAATATCACTCTGTACTCACCCAGTCACTCTATAAGCACTAGGTAGTGAGGGGGGAATATTAACTATACTCCCTCGTATATATATATATATATATATATATATATATATATATATATATATATATATATATATATATATATATATATATATATATATATATATATATATATATATATATATATATATATATATATCAAATAACTGTAGAACAATTCCTGGAAATAGTTGTAAACATACATATACATACACAAATGAATGATCCACACAAATTGCCACCTATTAAACGCTAGACGCATAGGCCGGTGAAACGCAGACGGATGATTACATAGAAATAAAAACCACTGACATAAACATGCCCATGAAAGACCATACTGTGCGCATAATATAAACTGACAGATACCATCTAGATAGAAGCTGTTTTAACATAAGAATTACACCAATACCATATATCCAAAGAAATCAAATAACATATGTAACCGTAAAGAAAGAACAGTAAAAAGAACAAATATAAAATGAATAATGTACATAGATCTGACGATAGACACTTGGACACCGTGTATAATGTCGAGACGACCCAATGCCACAGCACAAAACAAACTGACTCGTCAGCTGCCTCTCAACAACATACAATATGTACCTAGACAATTTCACCTTTGCGCTGTCTCCCGCATTTCGAGAAACAATGCAAAAATATCCTACTTATAACGAACACTGGACCACATACAAATAATTACGTAACGCACAACAACAATACTTAGGACGATGAGAACAACAGAAGCAAACAAGGATTGCCGACACCAATGCGATGGTAGAATCTTACAAAAGTCCTTAATTTGTTTTTAATAGTGTCCGAAAATCGCCTGGAAATGTCTGTCCGTTACTGTTTTGAAAAAATTACGACGTTAGATTCCCACAATGAATTAATGTTCTGACGCACTGTCACTTTTTGTTGACGTGATGACACGATTTTCGACTGTCGTAAAAGTTGAAGATGATGATAATTATCCCAACGCCTTGTCTCTACACAGTCCGTAACGTTTTTGTAACCCTCCCTGTAGAGTTGGCCTGTGATTGTATAATGTATGTGAACGCTCTTGTTTTGCCAGAAATATTGGGTTTTCGTTGCGTTTTGGGGAGCCGAAAATACCTTTAAAATCAATGAATGTTTATCTGCGTAGTCACTGTCGCTTTGAAGTGATGGTATGGTTTCACTGTTGCTGACCAGGTTAAACCAACGAATGGCAGAAAATGATCACGCGCTTTAAATCCGCTTTGCAAGTCTTTTTTGGTGAAGAAATGCGCTCATATTTGCGAAGACGGCACCTGAATGACTGTTGTGGTTTGTTTCTCGATGATGACACACATACAAAGACGTTAAACGCAAATCCTAGTTTCAGTAGAAAAACAACGTGTTTATCTCGTTCTACTCTGGACAATTTCTCAGTAAAATTCCATTGTCCACGGCCTTGAACCCGCCGGTCATCTCTGTTTCTCTTTATCACAATAATCCGTGCAGAAACTTTTACTTTTCTGTGGAGCAACGATTGTCACCTTTGTGTGTTCCCCACACTTTACTCCTATAACTCCCCTCCTCCTGGCGAGTTTTTAACCATGAATTACCCTCGTAACTCCCCTGGCGCCCCTTTCCGTCTTATTATCTGCACCGAACTCTGAAGACGCCGTACACACACACACTCGCTGTCCACAAGTTCACCTGACCTTCACCTTTGGCGCCTGTCTATTTTTCGTGAACAACTGTCCTAAACAGCGCCGACTTATTGTCCGCTGTCCTCCAGACAGCTCTCTCAGCAGCGCAAAACCTTGTCTGTGTACTGTGAGTAAACCCCGCTGTCCCCTCTCCCTCTCAGGGTGGGCAATGGTTTTACCTGTGGTGGCCTTTCGTGAACTCTCCGCTAGCCAATTCCCGCACAGGAGAAACACCAGTGTTTATATCGTGGACAGTCTTTCCCCGTCTACTCTCCCCACTCCGAGTGAGAAATGATATTTTTACCTGGTTTCTCGTGGACTCTGTATTAATTCTCCGACACTTTTGAAATGCTTTGTCTGCTGAAAATGGTGTTTATTCTTGACAGGAGAGCCCTCATCATTTTTGTTGTAATTGGGCATCCGACTAATGTCTCTGATGTTAGTATTCTCTCTAATCGACGAGTTCACAGATAAACGGAATGACAACAATGTCTATATTGTTCTTGATCAGACGAAGCCTCCAGAAACTCTTTACTAAGCGACGAGCCCCCAGAAATCTACTCTGACACAAAGTGAATGTTGACTAAGTGACAGATAGAGTGGCTATGGTTGTGTCTAGGGTATGTCCTTGTAAAATGTGATGTTTAACAACAGATTAACCAAGATGCATCACCACCAAACACCAGTCAGTGAACAAGCGTTGATTGCGCACATAATATTCCTTTAATTCTGAATTAACACAGACACATGTAGCATATAAATCCAGGAACAATAATTCTCTAAGAATATATCTCCATCCCAATGGGACACTTCGAATAACACTACCTCTCAAGGCTACTAACATCTCGTCCCACACGACAGGTATACTAGCCTCTCTCTAGGCCCGACTCAAAATAACCCACTCTGGGTCTCGAATTCCACTCACTATCCCTGGAACCCACAGTGCGGAGTTATCTTCCGAACTCCGTCACAATTCTTCACTTTCTCAGACCACGACCTTCTCCTGGTCCGGTCTAGACTCAACTCCCTCTCAGCTCGGAGTCCAAACATCAACTGCCCCGTCAATCTTTGTCCCTGTCTTTTTCAACAATTCTATCCCCCACATTGCCTCCCACATAACACACAACCTCACTGCTCCAACTGTCTGCCTCACCTTTATTTTAGCCAGCTGACTTCTTCTCAGCTCCCCCTTTCAATTACTGTCTTCTCATTTACGCCCTCTGGGGGACTTACTATCCGCCCTATTTTATCTCGTGAACTGTTTATCTTGTACGGCCACTCACCTTAATGTCAATGACCACAGGCATGTGACAATATCAATCATTCCCAGTAGCGAATTCTTCACTGCAAAGCCCACGCCATGTTGCCTTTCTACTGCCTGCCCTCTATCCTTCCAAAAAAGGTGTAATTGTTTTCCCTGAGTGACCCTTCCTCAGAGAGGCGAGTCTCCTGCAGGCCAGGAATATCAATGTTAAGACGATAGAGTTCGGCATCAATCTCAGCCTTTTTTCTCACATCGTCAATAGCCGTCAGGTCAGTGGGAAATCCTGAACACATGGTTCTTAAGTTTCAGGTTACAAGCCGTAGCTTGCTTGTACAAGAACTACAGTTAGGTTTCAGACAAGGCAGGGAAAACACGACAACATCGTCAATAAGATAACCATCATTGAGAAACTCGGATAGTTCATTGTAGGTCTTCATACTTGTTTCATAGACTACAGTAAGGCTGTAGAATGTGTTCAGCACACACATTAGTGGGGAACATCACGAGTGGTAATGGGTTTTAGCTCATTTGACCCACTTAAAGGAATCGTGAACAAAAAGCACATACTCCAGACTACCCAAACTACAACATATCCAGGCTAGAGACACCAGTGGAAGGTAAACTCTATGGACCGCTGAGTGATCTAACAAAGACTGTTAGATTCATACAAGTGACAACATTGCAGTTATAGACATTGTGGGATGTGGGATTTAATATATGAGAAAATTTTTGCTTTTGTTGTCTACGGGATCCCTAATGGGATTATTTTATGATTCTCATGAATTTCACCACTTGATATGATCATGGAATTCTACCACTAACACAAGAAGGAAAATACTTCACTTCTTTTTATAACTGTGTGTATGCGTACTTCTCCATTCCCACTAATATCACCTGCTAATTTTGATATAGTGCTATAGAACATTGATTTTTTACAACATATAAGACAACCACTGTTGAACAAACATCAACGAGTACTTGACGTAAACATCAACATTGGAACATACAGTTCATCAGGAATTAAATCAATATCTTAGTATACATGTTAAGTGTAATGGGCACACTGAATGTCTAGAACAGGCATTGGATGATGTGCAATATCATAAACACATTAAAAAGTAATAACCCCATTGTCCCAAAAATCAATACAATCATTATTTGGTTATACACGTCATTGAAAAAAAAGCTGTATACCTTACAAAACCATGGCATGAAAAGAACCACACATAATGCACAGTTAGTACTAATAATTAAACTAATTATTTAAGTTTTAGTCCTTTTCCTTGGGTGTTGCTGTCGGTTATTCTTCTCCAGCGCGACGCAGATAATGTCCATATTTATCCGGGGACAGAAATAAATGTACTCACAGTTATGCTATACTCACATTATGTCCACTGAGATTGGCTGGTGAATCTTTTATAATCTCTACTATTCGGAAATAAAGTTTTCACTTAATCCCCTCCAGGGGGCTGAATTCACGAATACTCTGTTGCAAATGGGCTGTGTCCAATTGACATTGAGGTCTAGGTCGGTCAAACTTTCAGGATATCCAACTTGAGTCTTCGCACAAGGTACTTCCCTACATCATCTCATAGATAAAAAAGATGACGACTGTCCAGCAGCTTGGCTTATGTTATCCGTTTCCCAATTTGGTTCAAGAGGCTTTGTCACACACTCGGTTCATGTTGATAGGCCATCCCACACTTGTGATGGAGCAATCAGGTCGACATGGGACCAGAGTAGAGTTATGATTCAATATTTCCATTTCAGTGTAAGAACATACAATGCTGAGAGTCATTCATTGGTTTCATCTTGGCGTGAGGCGTGATCGAAGCCTGTCCTTCAGAGATCATGTCGATTATGTCATAACGAAAGCTCGAAAAGGTTTGTCAGCAATGAGAGTCATGGCAACTGCCAATATCGAGCAAAGACTCCTAATACTTCTGTTCCAAGGACTGGTGCTTTCACGCATCGAGTACGCCCTGGCCATCCTCACTGTCAGCCCTACACAGATTGGAAGACTTGAAAAGGTACAAAACGAAGCCATGCGCATCATTTTAGGCTGCACGAGAGACACCAGCTGTGCAGCAATGAGATACCTCCTTGACTTCCCAACAATGGAACACAGGATCAAGATTTGGAGAGCTCGTGCATACTTAAATATAAGTGTAGATGAGCAGGACCCTCTGCATGACGCTATATTCAGAGAAAAGTGTGACAGGCTTACGAGAGGCAAATCATGGATGTGTCGGGCGGAAGATGTCGTCAGACAGGTCTGCAGTCTTACCAGTATCAACCCCGGCAAGGAATGGGTGCCGGTGCCTCCAGATTTTAAGTGCACCTTCTCTTGCATCATCACACTAGACAGACGATGCAGAGAGCAGAACCCTGCCGCTGTCAATGCAGAGGTCAATGCGCTCATCTATGAACACTCGGATAGCCCCGAAGTGCTCATCTATACAGATGGATCTGTTGTAAAGCAGCAGAGAAGTGCGTAGGCATTTACAGCCCGTTCAGCGGGCCGAACCGTTCAAGAATACAGTGGTTCCCACTCTATGACCACGAGCAGCTTGACGATGGAGGTGATGGCAGTTACACAGGCTTTCATATGGCTGGAATCACAGCATTATACCAACGTTAGTGTACTAAGTGACTCAATGAGTATGATTCAGAAGGTCGAAGCTGGATCTGTACGTAGACAGTGGACTGAGTCGCTGCGGAAGTCTGTTGTCCGTAAAGTCACCTTCATCTTCGTCCCGGGACATGCGGGAGTCGAGGGAAATGAACGAGCTGATGAACTGGCTGGCACTGCACCCCCTATAGATGGCCAACCCATGGATCGTGCCGATGTTATTAATGCCCTTAAAGATATAACGAGAACAGAGGATTTTGACGCCAGTGAATCCACATTGCTGTCCAGGATGAAAGACTTGGGTGTAAGAATAGGCACGGCCAGACGCGAGAGGTACATCAGGAAAAACGAGGTGCCTCGTCAACCAACACAGAACTGGCACTATTAGTCACCGGACGCTGATGCATATGCTGGGGGGAGGATCTGAGCACCTATGGACCTGCCCGGAGTGCAATGAAGATACCCCAACTGATAACTGATAACTGATAACTGATTCATTGGTTTCATCTGGGACTATATCCAAGATTGTTCTGCACAGGCATGGAACTGAAGAATATTAATTCCAACACACAAACAGGGAGTCGCAAACAATCAGATGATTCCTTTCGTTGTATGCGTAGAGGCATTTACTCCACTAGCTTCTTTCGTATGGTCTTCCTGGTGGCGTTCATGTCTGGGAAGTTGGTTGTACTATGCTTATTTCCTAACCTTTCAGTGTCTTACCATAGAAGTTCAGGTCTTGGACCTGATGTTGGTGTTTGCTGCTGTATGAATAGTTGAAGAAGAATACCTTTGAGTATTCATTGAACTTGGAGAATCCAACAGACAATTGAAGAGATCTTACTGCTGTTAGTTTTGTTAACTTGGATTGTCCCGTAGTTTCATTGACCTTACTGATTGATTGTGCATCAGGTGGTATCTCTAAGAAATAAAGCAGACGATACGCTGGTGTCGGTTACTCTGTATATCTGTTTATCTTGACAGATATTTAAATACTGAAGTCCGTCCTGGATATTCCAAATGAAGGAGGATATCAATCGCATCGTGTCAATCATCTTCGTCCATGTCTTTTGCTGACTATGGCAGCTAATAAGTGCAGCAGTCAACATTTAGTTGTTGGTCCAGATTATATATAGGACAGGTTGCTATTTATCATTTCCTACCGGCTGTTAACCCAGGATCCGGTTTGGTGATAATGTCCAAAAACCCACCACCTGCCTTACCAGAGCTAAGCTGCAGAGATTGATGTTTTAGGGCTAAAATTGCCCTCCCTCATGCGGGGAGGCTGACGTGTTCGTCCTTTATTCTCTGACTAAATGGCTACTAATCCTTTTGTTCAATCTAGCGCCCGTCTTGGTCAGGTACTTGATCAATCTCGGTGCTTGGATTTTAAATTAGGGCCTACTAAATTTGGCTGTCCCACAGGTCAGTCTAGCGCTGTTTTCTTCCCCCAACGGTAAGGTACTTAAACAGTAATTAATATGACATTGTATTATTAAAGCGTCAATAGTAGGCGATTTGTTGAGACGTGTTGACATCTACAGACATATTTCAGGCGACCGAAAGAAGAAGAAGAAATGCCAATCATTATAAAGAGGGCTGAACGTAAATTAGAATACCGACGTCGTCATGTGTGCGTCGTTCGTCGTGTGCGTTATCGGTCAGGGCGTCGCCATCGTCGTCATTCGCACTGCGAGCGCTAACAAGTCAAGTCGCCGGATACGCGGGAAAATGTCACGTGGAAATTCCAACAACAAGAAACACGCTGTTGCCAAGATGTGCAGCGTGGGAGCCGACAACAAGAAGAAGAACGTCGAGAGCCCACCTGCTAGCTGCATCAAAGAGCCTGATACTACAGCCATTACTGAAGCTACTACGAGGGAGAATATTGACAGCCCAACACAGTCAAGAACCAAGACAGCAGAGAAGAAGGAGGAGAAAGACACCAGAGTCGGAAACACCGACTCAAAAACAGTCCGATGGGTTGTCAAGCGGATTCCTGTGGAGCTGACAGATGAAGAAATCCTGAAGCAGCTACGTGAAGAGAATCTTCACATCCGATTCTTGAAGGCGGAGCGGCTTCTCACCTACTCCAAGATACCTACAACCCTGGCAGTGGTGACATCGGAGGGCAGCGAAATGCCGACCACAGTATCATTCAACAAAAGAATGCAGCAACCAGAGAGATTCATCCCAAGAATCACACAATGTTCCAGATGTCAGAAGGCCGGCCACAGCAGAGCTACGTGTCGCAGTAATACGGAAATGTGCCGATACTGCGCCGATCACCACACCTTCAAGGAGTGTCCGCTGGCCAAGCTGGACACGGACTTCCGAGCACCCAACAACAAAAGAAAGTGCGCCAACTGCCTGGGCAAACATGGAGCAAGATACCTGGGCTGTCCGTACCTGCAAAGACACAGAGACGTCTTAAAGATCGCCATCATCACAAAGACACCATTCAAGGAAGCAATGCAGAGGGGCGAGACAGCCACGGGTATAGCACAAGCCGAAAGAGATCAACTTCAAAAACAGATAGACGAGTTGAAGAGACAAGTCAAGGCACTGCTAACGCCGAACCCGAATAACGACAACGAAAAACTACTGGCGGAAATGAAGGAGATTCAGCAAAACATCAAACAAGAAGTAGAACATATGGCACTGATTAAGAAGGAGAATGAAGAGATCCTACAAACCATTAAATCAGAGCGAGAACTACAGAAAGTTGAAATGGAAATACTCCGAAACAAAACCACAGAAGCCGAACAAGAAATTACAGAGAAATCGCAGGATGAAAACCAAGAAACCGAGCCGGAATCACAAGCGAAAGCCAGCAGCCCAACCACGACGCCCGAATCATCCAAAGGGAAGCCAATATCCCACCAGACATCAGAAGAAAATCGAGATGAGCACCCTGACGTCGGCATAGAGGACGTCCCGAAGCCAGAAGTAGAAATGACGGTTCCCGAGAAACAGAGGCACTACGAACTCAAGTGCCAGGAATACAGAAAGCGCATGGAGGGAAAAAAAAAAGAAGTACAAGAAACTCAACGTGAAACCAATGCCCTTCATCTCAATGATTCTACCGGATTTAACATTCGCAGATGAATACGAATGGCATTACTACATTGAAGACGGAGAAATCATCCCATGGCTGAGCTCGGAGGAAGCAAGCAAAAGGCAGCAAGAACTCAAACGTGGGAAGCGGACTGAAAGAAAGCGCAAGGAGGCATATCACATCGAAAGGCTTCTACAGCTACTTCACAATTGAGAAGACAAAAATACCAAATAAAAAGTCCTTTTAAGGACTGCAACCAGTCAAGCCAGGAGCCTGCACCAACAACGAAAACAAAAGGAAACATGCACAAAGGACAGCCGCCGACCGATCCCCCAGCTGGAGTGGGATCACGAAAAGTCCTTATAAGGACTGCAGTCAGTCAAGCCAGACGAGCCAGGAGCATACGTAAACAAAGAAAACCAAAAGAACAGACGGGCTCAAAGGATAGACGCCGACCACTGGTGACGTCACAGACAAAAACGCTACATAACCAGTCCGAGATAGGACTCACAAGACAAGAATTAGGGCTAATAAACCCACAAACACCACGTACCTCAACAATAACCACAGCTGATGAAGCAAGTTAGACGAGGTCGAATTTGGAATTTTTGTTTTTGAAAATTGGAATTGGAATTGGAATTAGAATATGAATGACTAGTACAAGAACAACAGTTAGGTTTCAGACAAGGCAGGGAAAACAGGACAGCATAGTCAATAAGATAACCATCATTGAGAAATTATGAGAGTTCATTGTAGATCTTCATACTTGTTTCGTGGACTACAGTAAGACCGTAGACTGTGTTCAGCAAACACATTAGTGGGGAACATCACGAGTGGTAATGGGATGTTAGCTCATTTGACCCACTTAACGGAATCGATACACCGTGAACAAAAAGCAGCTGTTAGAGTAGACGTTGAAAATCAAATTGGTTTGAGATTCAAATGGGAGTAAGACAGTTGCATTCTTTATCCATACATGTTAAAAATCTATACAATAAATGGAATGTGGAATATCAACAATTATACAATTTGGTGCACTTGTGATCCGTTCATAAATATGCGAACCCATTAATAGAACACTAATAAGCAGATGACGCTTTTGTCTTCTCAAATAGTGCTAGAAGATTAAACGAGTTGATCCTGTCTCTCAAGAGATCCAGTGATAATCACAACAATTTTTGTTTATGAGCGTTACAAAGAAAAATCCACAAACAAAACTATTTTTTGCCAACAATATCTCGAGTCAATAATGAAGATAACGAACTTATGACAAACTGTGAATATCTTAGATCTATAATCAACAACAGCCTTCACTGCCTTCCAGGCTCGATAGTCATGTTCGAATCCCCATAAGATGGATTTGTAAAAACTGATATTGTCCACCCATGTCGACCTAGTGTATATTTGAAGCAAGAAAATGTCTTGGGAAACAAAAGTGGTCGGCGCAACATTGACCACATCACTAAAAGAGTGTCGTTTGGTCGGTGCAAATATGGCTCTTGCTCTTGCACCATATACCTTAGACTCATCAAGATGTGTAAATAGGTCCTTTACTTAATTGTATTAATTAATAACAGCGGAGACTATTTACAAGTATTCTGACGTAGACTTGACATCGCTATGCAGAGAGTAAATAGTATTAGGAGCCAAAGCAGAGAGTAAATAGTATTAGAAGCCAAAGCAGAGAGTAAATAGTATTAGGAGCCAAAGCAGAGAGTAACTGGTATTAGAGTCAAAGCAGAGAGTAACTGGTATTAGAGTCAAAGCAGAGAGTAAATAGTTCAAGGAGCCAATGCGGAGAGTATATTGTTTTAGGAGCCAATGACACTACTACAGCAACACATTTAAAAGAAATGTTTACAGAAAATTCTGCTTTATTGTGGCAACATACGGATCTGAGTCATCTATAACAAGTTCACAAACACTAAAGAGAAAAACTGGAGCTTTTGAACATAAATATTACAGATTAATTAGCAGAATATCCTTAATCAAGAGAATAAAACAACTGACATTCTTCAAGATTTGAGCATCGAAGAAATCACGCTCATTTCTATTTGCGTTTCAGATTAGTTGAGATTAGTGTAAGATAAGTTTTGTTGAAGAACACAAATATAGACATCATTGTACTTCTAGATTGGAAAGATCAGCTATAATTTAATCAGAGGAGCAAACAAGTATTATTCTTCATCGACGATAGAGGGAGGGAGAGAGAGAGAGAGAGAGAGAGAGAGAGAGAGAGAGAGAGAGAGAGAGAGAGAGAGAGAGAGAGAGAGAGAGAGAGGGGAGAACGAACAAACTTTATTTTAAAAGGGTTAAGAATTGGGCACGCAGGCCCGTCTAACATTCTGCCCTTCTATCACTCTCTTTCATACATTATTTCATTCATACACCATTCAAGGCTAGCAGAGAACAGCAACAATATAAAAGATATGCATTTTAAAGGCATGGGGAAAATGCGAACATCAATACTACGTGACTCGGTAATACTAGATAATGGTGTGACACTTGTTATTAGCCATGTGGAATATACTGGTCTACCAAAGGGGGACTGGCTGTTATACTAGGGTTTTGTTATTATTATTATTTCTATTATTAAGGGGGAGGATAATCCGTACTGAGATAGTGTTCGAATAATTTGCGATTATATGTATAGGGACTGGTGATGTCTTTGATTTCTTGTGGAAGATTGTTCCACAGCTGAGCTGCAGAGTACGTTAAGCTTGTTTTGTATAAGTCAATCCTAGGCTTCGGAATGTGTAATATATTTAAACGTTTACTGTGTCTAGCATTATATTTGAACAATGACCAAAGGTAATTTGGGGCATTCCGATGTAGGATTTTGTGAATTAGTTTGGCCTTCTTGAAAAGCAGACGTTTGCGGAGTGGTAGTAACTGAAGGTGTTTATACAGGCTGGGATTGTCAGATAAATATGTGCTATAAATTATATATATATATATATAATAGATTAGATAATATAATAAGAATATATATATATATATATATATATATATATATATATATATATATATATATATATATATATATATATCAAACTAATGAGCGTAATCTTGCCAAGAGATCAACATACAGCTGAAAGATGCTGATGTTGACAGCGATGTCCTGTAAAAGGATATGCTAAAAAACAATATATATATATATATATATATATATATATATATATATATATATATATATATATATATAGAGAGAGATAGAGAGAGAGAGAGAGAGAGAGAGAGAGAGAGAGAGAGAGAGAATATGATAAGAAGAGGATCACAGCTGACACAGTGTTCTATCTATATCTGTTTAAGTGTTCTAGCTGGAGTGTCAATGAGTGCTTGTGACGTGGTATGTACGGAACGACTGCAGCGAGGAGATCGCCTGAATGTAGGTGACAGCAGAAGTTTAAATTCCAAAGTGAAGTGAAGATCTGTCCAAGCTTAGTGAGAGAATATATAATGATATTCTGCTGACATTGATGTTACATATGTTTGGAGTTCTTTGCTCTGCTGTTAATGAAGTGACTTGTGGGTGAAGCGGTTGTCCGGGAACGTTAACAGTGTCATGAATGAGGTGGCGCGCGGGTTCGAAGCCAGCTCTTGTCGTTTGCTACGTGAGAGGTGGGGGAGAAGGGGGAGGGGGGATGGCCAGCTATTCCACTGTGCATTTAGGCCTACAAAATATGATGATCCTAACCCATGACATACCCACTCCAGACTACAGCTACGGGACTTGTTTTGTTGTATAATGTTTAAGCGTTCCACATACAACTTTTTCTGCAAAAAAAAAAAAAAAAATTGTATTGCCTGGTATTTTTCTGTTAAAAAGAAATGAAGTTAGTTGCATATCCATTACAACACGTCACAATTAACCCCTTACTTTTGGGGTTCTCTGTCCAGGATATTTCATCACTCTGTGCTCGGAATATGTTCATCACTCTCTTCTGGGAATATGTTCATCACTCTCTTCTCTGAAAATGTTCAACGCTCTCTTCTCTTAATATGTTCATCACTCTCTTCTCTGAATATGTTCTACACTCTCTGTACAGGATATTTATATGACTCGATCCTCGGAATATTTTCAATGTTATCTCCAGGATATGTTCATCAATTGTCCCAGAAACAACATCCCCAGTGCCGTCAGTTTATTCGGCATTTTATTACTATCGTCCCTCATTTGCATTCATAGTAGAACAAGCCACTAACACATTTGTCGCAGGTGTAATGGTGACTTTAGTATAATGTGTAAACAATAAGAAAACTACGTACATACATGCCATACAAGAAGCAAAGGTCGCGGTATCTCAATCTGATCCCTATTTCTCTGTCCTAATTGTAACATATATGTATAATATTTTAATATTTCGTGACTGCAAACTGGTAGGAGTAGGGGTGTTTCTTAAACCTTGTCATATGGAAAGCTAAATTGCTTTCAATAGTAATACCGTATCCAGCCAGTAAAAGGTGGCTAAAAGTGTTTGACTACTGCATGCGATGTATGCCTGAAAAGAATGTGTGTGGTGTTTAACATGTCTTTACTGCAAAGGAAGAGAGCGGGGTAAAAGGTCTTTCAAATGTTTTACTGGAATGAAAAGTGGTCAGATCCTTGGCTTTCAAGATATTTATTGTGATGAAGCCGGTCGAGATTCGCACCCACTTGCACACCTCGGGACTGAAAGAGAGTCACAGCAATGGCACCACTGAGGCTGGTAGATATTCAGCACCTATGCCTTGCCTTCACCCGTGGGGACATTCGAGAGTATTATAGTAAAGATTGTGCCGATTGTCCTCATGGGCGACCAGGATGGAAACAACGTCGTAACCAATTCCGAAATTCTCCATGGCATCTAAGAGTGAACAACCCGAACTACGGGGTTCGTAGAATAACATCAGAGTGTTGAATAACACAACCATCCAGGTTAGTAGAACATTATCAGAGAGTTGAAAGTCACAAACGAAGGGGTTGGTAGAATAGCATCAGAGTGCTGAACAACACGAACGATGGGGTTGGTAGAGGGACATCAGAGTGCTGAACAACACGAACGATGGGGTTGGCAGAGGGACATCGGGGGGCTGAAGAACACGAAAGATGGGGTTGGCAGAGGATCATCAGAGTGCTGAACAACACGAACGATGGGGTTGGTAGAGGAACATCGGGGGACTGAACAACACGAACGATGGGGTTGGTAGAAAGTGCTGAACAACACGAACGATGGGGTTGGTAGAGGAACATCGGAATGCTGAACAACACGAACGATGTGGTTGGTAGAGGGACATAGAGTGCTAAACAACACGAACGATGGGGGCTTGGTGTAGGAACATCAGAGTGTTGAACAACACGAACCGTGTGGTTGGTAGAAGGACATAAGAGAAATGGGCGTCACAAACGAAGGGGTTGTTAGAGGAACATCAGAGTGCTGAACAACACGAACCGTGTGGTTGGTAGAAGGACATAAGAGAAATGGGCGTCACAAACGAATGGGTTGTTAGAGGAAAATCAGAGTGCTGAACAACACGAATCGTAGGATTGATAGAAGACATCAGAGATGGGCGTCACAAACGAAAGGGTTGTTAAAGGAACATCAGAGTGCTGCTGAACAGCACGAACGATGGGGTTGGTAGAATAAGTTCTGAGTACCAGACTCTCATAGTGTGACAGGTGCTAGATTTGTTCTAATCAAATTACCAGACACTCACAGTGTGACAGGTGCTAGATCTGTTCTAATCAAATTGCCAGACTCTTACAGTGTGACACGTGCTAGATCTATTTAAGTCAAACAACCAGACTCTCACAGTGTGACACATGCTAGGTATATTTAAGTCAAACAACCAGACTCTCACAGTGTGACACATGCTAGGTATATTTAAGTCAAACAACAAGACTCTCACAGTGTGACACATGCTAGGTATATTTAAGTCAAACAACCAGACTCTCACAGTGTGACACATGCTAGGTATATTTAAGTCAAACAACCAGACTCTTACAGTGTGACACGTGCTAGATCTATTTAAGTCAAACAACCAGACTCTCACAGTGTGACAGGTGCTAGATATATTTAAGTCAAACAACCAGACTCTCACAGTGTGACAGGTGCTAGATATATTTAAGTCAAACAACAAGACTCTCACATCGTGACACGTGCTAGATCTATTCAAGACAGAGTGCCAGATTCTGACAGTGCCACAGGTGTTACCTCAATTCAAGTCGCATGGCCCAATCTCCCACCGACTGACGTCTGTTCATTCACCCAGTTGCGTGCCAGTGTACGTCAATCTGGCATATATGGCTCGTTTATGTCCATATTCCTTTTACAGAGTCTCTGACAAATCGTGGCTTGGAAGCCTCCTTAAGTACAACACATATTAATACACGTTTAATAACGTCGTGGGAGTCTTTGTACGAGTGGGTTGAGACATTTAGAACTTTGCCAAATACTAAAATTCACTCATACTCCATAAATAACCCGCATTTTATTACTATCGCCCCTCATTTGCATTCATAGTAGAACAAGCCACTAACACATTTGTCGCAGGTGTAATGGTGACTTTAGTATAATGTGTAAACAATAAGAAAACTACGTACATACATGCCATACAAGAAGCAAAGGTCGCGGTATCTCAATCTGATCCCTATTTCTCTGTCCTAGTTGTAACATATATGTATACTATTTTAATATTTCGTGACTGCAAACTGGTAGGAGTAGGGGCGTTTCTTAAACCTTGTCATATAGAAAGCTAAATTGCTTTCGATATTGACACCGTGTCGGCTACCTGGTCTAGGGGTTACATGACTTTCTCCGTAATCCCGTATACTCTCGTGAGTAACGTGACGTTGCGCGAGAATCGGTAGCGGTTCTCTCCGCGTCGGTAACTTACGGGTTATGTGAGCCGGTCGCTCAGAAAGCAATGGCAAACTACTATGCGTAATCTTGAAAAGAAATTAACAATCAGCTGAAAGATGCTGATGTTGACAGCGATGTCCTATAAAGATATGCGAACCCAAAGAAAAATGGTAACGTGTATGTATACTATGTTAATATTCGTGACTGCAAACTGTTAGGAATAGGGGCTTTTATTAAACCTTGTCATTTAGAAAGCTAAATTGCTTTCAGTAGTAACACCGTATCCAGTCGGTCGTGTCGTAAATGGTGGCTAAACATGTTTGACTACTGCATGTGATCTATGCCTGAAAAGAATGTGTGTGGTGTTTAACATGTCTTTACTGCAAAGGAAGGGAGCGGGGTTGAAGGTCTTTCAAATGTATTACTGGATGAAATGTGGTCAGATCCTTGGCGTTCAAGATATTTATTGTGATGACGCCGGTCGAGAGAAGCATCCCCTTGCACACCTCGGGACTGAAAGAGAGTCACAGCAATGGCAACACTGAGGCTGGTAGATATTCAGCACCTATGCCTTGCCTTCACCCGTGGGGACATTCGAGAGTATTATAGTAAAGATTGCGCCGATTGTCCTCATGGGCGACCAGGATGGAAACAACGTCGTAACCAATTCCGAAATTCTCCATGGCATCTAAGAGTGAACAACCCGAACTACGGGGTTCGTAGAATAACATCAGAGAGTTGAATAACACAACCATCCAGGTTAGTAGAACATTATCAGAGAGTTGAAAGTCACAAACGAAGGGGTTGGTAGAATAGCATCAGAGTGCTGAACAACACGAAAGATGGGGTTGGTAGAGGGACATCAGAGTGCTGAACAACACGAACGATGGGGTTGGCAGAGGGACATCGGGGGGCTGAAGAACACGAAAGATGGGGTTGGCAGAGGATCATCAGAGTGCTGAACAACAC
Source organism: Cepaea nemoralis (assembly GCA_014155875.1). NCBI lineage: Eukaryota > Metazoa > Mollusca > Gastropoda > Stylommatophora > Helicidae > Cepaea > Cepaea nemoralis. Next base: position 638,264 of record JACEFZ010000464.1, read on the forward strand.
GAACGATGGGGTTGGTAGAGGAACATCGGGGGGCTGAACAACACGAACGATGGGGTTGGTAGAAAGTGCTGAACAACACGAACGATGGGGTTGGTAGAGGAACATCGGAATGCTGAACAACACGAACGATGTGGTTGGTAGAGGGACATAGAGTGCTGAACAACACGAACGATGGGGGCTTGGTGTAGGAACATCAGAGTGCTGAACAACACGAACCGTGTGGTTGGTAGAAGGACATAAGAGAAATGGGCGTCACAAACGAAGGGGTTGTTAGAGGAACATCAGAGTGCTGAACAACACGAACCGTGTGGTTGGTAGAAGGACATAAGAGAAATGGGCGTCACAAACGAATGGGTTGTTAGAGGAAAATCAGAGTGCTGAACAACACGAATCGTAGGATTGATAGAAGACATCAGAGATGGGCGTCACAAACGAAGGGGTTGTTAAAGGAACATCAGAGTGCTGCTGAACAGCACGAACGATGGGGTTGGTAGAATAAGTTCTGAGTACCAGACTCTCATAGTGTGACAGGTGCTAGATTTGTTCTAATCAAATTACCAGACACTCACAGTGTGACAGGTGCTAGATCTGTTCTAATCAAATTGCCAGACTCTTACAGTATGACACATGCTAGATCTATTTAAGTCAAACAACCAGACTCTCACAGTGTGACAGGTGCTAGATCTGTTCTAATCAAATTGCCAGACTCTTACAGTGTGACACATGCTAGGTATATTTAAGTCAAACAACCAGACTCTCACAGTATGACACGTGCTAGGTATATTTAAGTCAAACAACCAGACTCTCACAGTGTGACACATGCTAGGTATATTTAAGTCAAACAACCAGACTCTCACAGTGTGACACATGCTAGGTATATTTAAGTCAAACAACCAGACTCTCACAGTGTGACACATGCTAGGTATATTTAAGTCAAACAACCAGACTCTCACAGTGTGACACATGCTAGGTATATTTAAGTCAAACAACAAGACTCTCACAGTGTGACACATGCTAGGTATATTTAAGTCAAACAACCAGACTCTCACAGTGTGACACATGCTAGGTATATTTAAGTCAAACAACCAGACTCTCACAGTGTGACACATGCTAGGTATATTTAAGTCAAACAACCAGACTCTCACAGTGTGACACATGCTAGGTATATTTAAGTCAAACAACCAGACTCTCACAGTGTGACAGGTGCTAGATATATTTAAGTCAAACAACAAGACTCTCACATCGTGACACGTGCTAAATCTATTCAAGACAGAGTGCCAGATTCTGACAGTGCCACAGGTGTTACCTCAATTCAAGTCGCACGGCCCAATCTCCCACCGACTGACGTCTGTTCATTCACCCAGTTGCGTGCCAGTGTACGTCAATCTGGCATATATGGCTCGTTTATGTCCATATTCCTTTTACAGAGTCTCTGACAAATCGTGGCCTGGAAGCCTCCTTAAGTACAACACATATTAATACACGTTTAATAACGTCGTGGGAGTCTTTGTACGAGTGGGTTGAGACATTTAGAACTTTGCCAAATACTAAAATTCACTCATACTCCATAAATAACCCGCCAACGAGGCTAGTTTGAGGCTGTGATTCACCCAGTATTATGACCACTTTTTAATAGGCATTTTGTACTAAAAACCATATGGGATGAAATTCGAACAAAGAATGAGCTTGAATTTCCCTATCGAAATTTAATGTGTTTTTTCCCCCCGAGAAGATGGCGAGTTCTGCTATTATTAGACATTCATTTTGCAAGAACCCTTCCTTCTTTGTTTCACAAGTTATTATTAGATGGCATCGTTACATTTATTTGTTCTATCTCGTCGTAGTTTGTTTTCGAACAAGGCTGACCCTGTTTCTGACACTAAATTACGCATCGATATTCCCCATTATGTTGCTGGGATGTGCATCTGGCAGACCTTCGCTAACTCGCACGTCCAATTATGTCGACGCCTCGGCAATACGTATTAACGTACGTTCTGGATTTGGCAGGAATATGATTATGTTATTATAACAACACAAGGGACACGAGCATATGGGGATAGAAGTAAAATGAACAAACGAGTGAGTTGTTCAAAGTATTGACAAGGAGACAGATATTATCTACAGTCAATTAATAGCCTATCCTTTACAGGATGTCGCAGTCAACCCCAGCGTTTTTGGCTGTTTGTGATTTCTTACCAAGTTTAGGCTCATTAGTTTGCAATAGCTTTTTGAATGACCGACATTCATATTTGTATGAAACCAGTGCAACGCGGTCTGCTGCCTAATCGCCCGCAGCTATGCTTCGAACGTGGGATTGTGACTTGCGTCCGTAACTCCTTCACCACATCGCCGGATATATATATAGTCCATCCATCCATCATGTACCATGCCGGTAAGCGTGGGCGATCATATTCTGCCATCTCACTCGATCACCAGAGTCGTGGGTCAGCTCCGTGTTCCTGTCTCGACCATGCCACGTGGCCAAGCCATCCAGGTATTTACTTTTCGGTCTCCCCCTTGGTCTCTTCCCCTCGATCTTGCCCGTTGTCACCAAGTTCTCCAAGTCATTTCTTCTCATAACATGCCCCAAAAATTGTGACTGTCTACGTCTAATGTCTCTAATCAGTTTACGATCTTTATTTGTTTCTTGAAGGACTTGCTGATTGGTTTTATATGTCTGTCCATGGTATTCTTTGCATTTTCCTCAGAAACCACACTTCTACAGCCATCAGCTGTTTATCAGCTTGTCTGCTTATTGTCTACGCTTCACATCCATACAAAATCACAGGTTCTATGTAGCACTTCAACACTCTTTATCTCGTTTTAATTGCTATCTTTTTATTGATCAGTATGGTTTTCATCTTGCAAAATACTACCATCGCAATGGCAATTCTTGTTCTAATCTCTTCAAGGCATCTCCCATCAGATATTATGACTGTGCCGAAATAACAGTATCGATTGACTTGTTTAAGAATATGTCCATCTACTCGCATATCACACTGTGGTATTTCTTTCTTCCCAGTGACGACCATAATCTGTGTCTTCTTAATATTCAGTTCTAACCCTAGTTGTTCACTGTGTGCAACAACCGCATCTACTAAATTTTTCAGGTCCTGTTCATTGTCTGCAATCAAGACTGTGTCATCTGCTTATCTAATGTCATTGATGTATCTTCCCCCAATGTTGAATCCTTCCATATCTTCTATATTTCTGAATATATTTTCACTGTACAGGAAAAAAGATCTGGAGTAAATACTTAAAAAGTAAGCAAGCATTTTCTACGCCTTTTAGAGTATTGAGTATATATATTGTTAGTCCTAAATGTTTATAGCCCATCGACACGAAATGTTAGTTAGTTTGTCGATAGTTACTGTTCCAACTTTACAGCAAAGTGTCACTCCGTAATGCTCCATTCCTGTGTAGGTGAAAATCGCACAAAATGCTCCTCATTGATCCATTTGAAAATTGGAACAGACAGCAATCCCAACAGACCAACAGCATGCACTGGAACACATGCATAAAGCCGCTGCCATAATTCTAACACAACAGTCCGCCGATAAAGTTACAGCTCATTGTCGATAGAAGCGACAGTCGCTAGAAAACCAACAGTTGCACACACACGACTGTATAAGGAAAAAGCAGCTAATTCGGCAACTGAAAACCCGCCATTTTTCTCAGCATGCAGTTCACATTACGAACCAGCGTGTGCAGATGTAAAAGCATTCCACTCGAAATCCACAGCTTACATTGTCGCTCCAGCACTACACTTAGTAGTTGGGCAACGGAACCATGTAATACCAGTCCAACATGAGGAAAACACGTAAGCAAACCATAACCAGAAACAAAAACACTTCAGAGGCCTGAACAGCTCAACAGCCTCTTCGTCATATTGAACCGGATGAGTGAATGTGGGATGTGGTAAATATCCCGCCGATAACTGTTGCTTCCTAGTACTTTTCTTGGTAATTTAAGTCAGCTGGGTTTTGGTCTGGTAGCCATTGTCAGTTGTTTAAATATTCGTACAAATATGAAGGATTGAACTCACGATCACCGAGTCAGCGGGCAAATGAAACATTGTTTAGTAAATGATTAAGCTTTAATACATACATCGTCTGATCATAACATCATGTTTCTATTATACCTTGCGGTGTCGAGGTGAAGCATAAGCAGCAGTAGATTTTCTAAGCTTCATATATCGAGATTAACATGAACTCTGTTATACAAGGAATGCAACTTTATGTTTGCAACTGTTTATAAATGAATCATAAGATGATACTATTACTAGCAGTTCCATTAACAGTGTATGTCTCGTAGTTTACTACAGAGACAGAACCCGTTGAAGGAACATGTATGCTTGACGAGCTCAGTGCAGATATGTGGAGCTTTGGATGTTCCAAGTTACAGCGTCGTCCTGTTACTTCTGTTCATTGTAAAAGTAAAGACGTATGTACAGCCCCTTGTACTTATAAACTTGCAACGTTAGATCAAAACTGATTCAGTTGTCACTTTGAAGGTTGGGTACATAATTGCTGCTTAATTTTCTGTCATTTGCCGCTTGAGTAGTCTAAAGTCCATTTTTTATTTGTAATTTTCGATTATATCTGTAAACCACAGGTTAGTCTTTCAATTTCACTATGTCATTTAGTAAGGGTTTTTGCAGGCTATTCAATCTTGTTCTCACCCAGATATGTTCTTTGTCGAGTCTTGGATCTGCAAGTGGTGAGATGGTAAAGATACTTGTGTCTGAATGAGGAGACAGAGATCTAAGCTCACTTGAAACAAAGAATTGTTATCCATTTGAGATTCCCTCTGGAGAGTGGGCTGAGTTTTCTGACAATGGAAAACCCCCTGGAGGAAACAATACCAAAATATTCCTAATCTCGGACAATCCTAAGTACTCTGTTGAATCATGACGTGGTTGCATACTAATATTTCTCTACGCAGATGTAAATAACGCACCAATTGCCCCTGAGCACGGAGAAGAGAAGAGAAGAGAAGAGCGGTATACAGTCTCCTTTTAGATGGTGCTGTGGTTTTGCATCTGGTGAGCACTATCTCTACAACAACCTCACCCAACAGATGCAAACCAGTTTGTTTTCGGGGCTCAGTCTACCTGCTTTAGAGCCTGATAGAAGAATCTGGTACCACTATCTGTACTCAGAGATACATTCCAACTGGTGGAATTATTGAATACTATGGACATAAATAACAAACACATGGCATCCATGGATATAGCCTCCCTATTCACTAACGTTCCATTAGAGGAGACAGTGAAAATAATAAGGGAACGCATTGAAGACAAACAACTAAAATTAGGCATACCAACACCTATTCTGGAAAGGCTACTACTACTGTGTACCGCCAACATACAATTATATTTTCTAACTAAGTCATACCGCCAAATTGACGGAGTGGCCATGGGGAGTCCTCTTGGTCCTATTCTAGCGGTCATCTTCATGGCACATTTAGAAGAAAATAGATCCTCAGACATCAACAACTTGGCCTTTTACCGTCGTTATGTGGACGATATACTAATTATCACCACAGACGAGCTACAAGCAACATCGTTCCATGCCACAATGAACAAGACGCATAAAAACATCTCTCTATCTATGGAACTCGAACACAACGAAGCGTTGCCGTTCCTAGATATTCTAATGAGACGTAGAGCAGACGGCACAATTCAAAGATCGGTGTATCGCAAAGGAACATGGACTGGCCAATACCTAAATTTTCAGAGCTTTACACCTGTCCAGTATAAACGGGGCTTAGTACGGACCCTGTTTGACCGTGCTAGAAAGATATGCACCCAGGACACACTGACAAAGGAATTTGAAACACTGAAGAATGTCTTAAACCTGAATGGGTACTCCACAGGATTTATAAAGCGCCACTGCCAACAGACCAAACCAAAACCAGGGGTAACTACAGTCCCCAAACTCAAAGTATTCATCCAGCTAACCTTTCGAGGGGATGACGTAATGCAACGTCTACAAGACCGGCTTACTACAGCAGTAGGCCGAACATTCTGTGCTGCAACTCCAGTCATTAGATATAAAACCGTACCGATTCCTACACCAGCAGTCAAAGAGCCTGTTCCTCTGTACGCCACAAACAATTGTATTTACCAATTCACATGTAGATGCCAGGCCTTCTACATTGGTAGAACAGAGAGACAGCTTAACAAACGAGTGTCAGAACACATACCTCAATGGGTCAACAAGATACAACACACAGGAAATGCTAGCCTCGTGGGGCCGACACACCGGAAGCTCCCGGCGTCTTCAATTGGTAGGCACATTATCGAAAGCGGCCATGTGGTGGACAGAGACACTGCCTTTCGCGTGTTGTTTAACACACAAAATACTCGCTTGTTAAAGTTTGCAGAAGCAATTATGATCAATCAACGCAAGCCAGAATTGTGCAAACAGAAAGACATGTTAGTCAGCTTAAAATTACCGTGGTAGATGAGTGACATTACTGTGCGAATATGTGTATATTTCAACTTGAAGAATTTATCTAGTTGATGTACTTTACGTTGTGATTTCTGCAGTATGTACCTGACGAGATGCAGCGAAATATGCCAGGCAATAAATCTTGCAATCTATTGTTTGTGTCTTCGTTATTCAAATTCACTACGGGAGAACATTGTTTTGAGCTTCTAAGCATGTGTAGCTTGCTTACTAATTGTCTCCAATTAAAAGCCATATGTTCAAACTGGTTCTATGTTACATGCATTATTTATTTTTCCAAGCTCCAATGAAATCGTTCGCATAAGATGCACTTTATTAGATACTGTTGTTGTTTGACCTATTATGTTTTTTTTTTTATTTATTTCTGTGATACATCTTCTATCTGCTAATTTCCGTGCGCCTAGATACTTGAGTTTATGTAATTGCTCCCAATTAAAACCATTTGCTTTAAACAGCACCATTAGACAAGATCTATTCCGTTGATGTTATAATTACATCTGACTTTCTATGATCCACACTGAAAACCATAGTCTCATTTTCTACAACTGTGCCGTCATGTTTGTAGTTCTCTCTGACTTGTTGCACTCAAGACTATATCATCAGCTTAACGCATGATATGTATATTACCACCACCAACCGTGAACTTTAATTGTCCGCCCGTGTGTTGCCGGGGCCCATACGGGGGAGCAGAGAATAGTAACACTGTTGCCTACCATGCACGTAGTAAGAGGCGACTAAGGAGGCTATGGTTCCGTCGCCCTGCTACTGAGTGAGTGCGTGACGCGACACTGTGAGCTGTGAATTTCGCGTGGAATGCTTTTGCATCTGTCCGCGGTTGTTTTTAGCGTGAACTGTATGTTCGGAACGATAACGGCTGGCTGTTGCTGGATTGACTGATTTGCCTTTTCCTGGGAGTCGTCGCTGTAGCTACGGAGTTCGTGCTTTGTGCGGCGCTTTCGGTGGGTCGCCCTGCGGAAAGAGACTGAGCCATATGGGATAAAACTCGGGTCAGTGAAGTCTTTCTGGTGACTGCCGTTTCCATCGACAATGAACTGTATTTCTCGTGGAGTACTTTTGTGTTGGCATTCTGGCGGCGGCATTATGCGCAGTGTACCTGTGCGGGCTGTTGGCTTGCCGACACTCCTGTCTATTCCATTGTTCGCATAGGGCAGTGAGGAGCATTTTGTGTGATATTCACTGTTACAGGAACAGAGCAATATGGGGACGACCCGTTGCCGTAAAGTTGGAGCCGCGACTAACTAACTAACTAATTAACTTTAATTTGTTGTCACGGTTTTATACCATGGCTTAGAAAACGCCAAGATCAACTCTTCACATATCAGCGATAATATCTGCAATGAAACCTATGTGTAATCTTTTCAGTCAAGGAACAAGTACACAGTAATTACACGTGTTGAGGACTAGGCATTGATATTTCTCTTAGCTCTTGTTAAGCATGCGTGCGTGTCTATGATAACTAACTAAGCAATAATTATTTTAACAAATATAATAGTTACATCGGCATCATCATCGCGACTTGTCAAACGGCGTGGTTGATTGTGATTCAGTCTTACTATTATCCACGCTGAGATCCATATTATTACTTTCTACGATTCCTGTACCCAATATTTTTTAATTCTTCCTGACTCGTTACTATCAAGACAGTGTGATCAGCATAACATATGTATATTACTTCCAACCGGGAACCTTGGTTGGTTATTATCATCTGATAGCATGGCTTAGATAACGAGAAGGCCTAACCCTTCACATCTCAACGCCACTATCGGCAATGAGACTACCTTTTTATCGTCTTCTCCAGTCATGGAACATGGTTCCAATAATTACATGTGTCGAGGTCTGGACATGTAACACTCCCCACTTAATGCCTAGGTCGCTGTGATCAGAAGCACTGGTTATCGATGAAGAGAACCAGTCACTGCCACAGATCCGTCTTGCACGATTGTCAGCGCGCCAGTGTCGCCACACGCCGCCCAGCTTGGCCTGGTAATCCTAGCAATGGCGTGTGGCACATACTCAGTATGATGAAGAAATGACCGAGATAACAAAAACAAAAAATGTCACTTCTTTATCACTCATGAAAACTCTCCCCATCCCCCTCTCTCTGGCTCTCGCATGCAAACGGAACACAATTTGCCTCCTCCATTCTACCACTCCCTCACTCTCTACCACAATACTGTTTGGAGATAACTTTTTCAAACATATTTCATATGGTATCTATGTGTTCGCTGGTTTACTTCGTCTCATAACTCAAGACCCAAGATTTTCTATCATTCGGGAGATATTTTCGCCAGGAACAGTTCACTGTAACCGTGTCTTTGTTTCTTCAACCTTGAACGGTGTTCATGATTGAGTAATTTAGGTCAAATTGGAGTGACATCGATGCCAGGGTAGGTGAAAGTTAGGATCGGTAATTACGTTTACTGCTATTTTGTTTTGAAAGGGACGCGGTGTGAATTCCACCCACCTTTACCTGATATCGCTGAAGGTGTGTTTTTGCATGAGTAGCAAAGTGGATATATTTCACATTTATTGCGTTTTAAATCTAGTTATGCATACGTGTGTGTCTTCGATAACTAATTAACTATTATATATGAATTAAATATATTAGTTTCACCTTAAGCATCTTTATAAACATCACAATTAGGTGCCCTGTCAACTGGCGTGGCTGATCCTGCTCGACAACATCTCTGTCTCCAACAGACAGTATCATTTCACTTGCCTATATTTTACCACGCCACGAACAAAGGCTGTCAGACATCTCATATCTTTGTGGTCTATTAATTTCTTATTGTATAAATGTGGTCACTTCATTACAATATGTTCCATATTTTCTTCTTTGATAATGGAATCACAAGGTATTCATTACCTTGTTTTAACGTATGTGATAACGATCAGTGAGTTTCAGCCTCTTTCTAAACATGTATTTTGAACAATTAATTACATTACGTTACATTAAAGATACATCGATTACATTAAAATGCATTAAGTTACATTAAGTTGCATTAAGAAGATATGCTAGCCGAGTGGCTAGGAATGTGGGTCTCTCCTCCGGTAGTCCCGGGTTCGAATCCTCGGTAGGGTGTGGATTTTTTTTTTTCAGTCTCGGGTAAAAAGAGAACCATAACCTGCACAGTTCGCAGTACGACTGCACTAGCCAGACGGCCTTAAATCCTCAGGCTCAAGACCCCTATGTCCAACACCGCAAGGTACAATGGGCAGTATATGACAGTTTGTATGAAGACATATTACATTATGTAGACATTCCTTTTACGTATATTAGCAGTAAACTTGTGGTATCCCCACAAGAATGTATTTAATTATAGGGTGTTCTCAACATTTGTGACTAGTACTATAATATACGTACATATCTGATGCGGGCGAACTTCACTGGCTGTAACCTGCTTCCCTTTCTCTTCTGTGAGTTCATTAATTTTGGTTTCACGTCTTACTGTAATATATGTCCCCTGTCACTGAATATCACTACCTTGTAGACACAAAGCTCTGAACTAGTAAACGTAACCAAATTAGGAAGACAGTGCATTATTTAAGCGTTTTATTGCCAAAAATGCGTGTGAAATTTGTTGATTAGAGAACTTACAACTGCAGAAAGATATTACAATTTAACATGAAATTGTTATGTATGTCTGGCTTCTGAGAAAGAAAGAGAGAGAGAGAGAGAGAGAGAGAGAGAGAGAGAGAGAGAGAGAGAGAGAGAGAGAGAGTGAGAGAGAGGGAAATAATAAACACACATAGTGTACGTAGGCTACAACGAGCTTAGTAGTATCGGTGAACAGAAATTACTGTTGCGAAATGAATAGGAAAAATAACTATTAATAATAACAATATTGGTAATAATACTAAAAGTAATAATGATAATAATAATAATAATAATAATAATAATAATAATAATAATAATACCTATCTTCCTTCGTTTCGCTTCCAAAGGGAGTGCGCCAAACATACGCATAAATGTCAATGGTCATTTTGTCCGATTCAGCCACACATACCTTTAAGTTGTATAACTACATATGACGCACTTCCCTCGGAAGAGGAACGAAGAAGAGGAAGTAGTATAGTAATAACATAACGGTAACCACGTATGCAATCAACAGTTTAAACCACAACACACAAGACATAACGTTTCAGTCCTTGCAATCTTCTTCAGGAACAGAACACACAGATCTAAATGAGTGAAACGTAAATTATAAATACAAACGCATAGAGATATAAACGCCAAAAAGTATAAATGAGAAATGCACCGTCTCTCTCTCTCTCTCTCTCTCTCTCTCTCTCTCTCTCTCTCTCTCTCTCTCTCTCTCTCTCTCTCTTTCCATCTCTCTCTCCCTCTCTTTCTCTCTCTCTCCCTCTCTCTCTTTCTAACTCATTCACTCACTATCTCTCTCTCTCTCTCTCTCTCTCTCTCTCTCTCTCTCTCTCTCTCTCTCTCTCTCTGTGCCTTACCATACCCTTACCACACATACCCGTTTCATTTTTGTATTGAAATGTGTTGAGTATATCTCACTGCCATAAATATAGCTATTTCAGCCACATTCAATTTCGTTGAAAATAATATGGCTGCCTTCTCTTGACCCCCACATCAGCATAAGGGATAAGGGATGAAGAAAATATTCTAAAATACTTGAGAACAAAAGGAATTATTATTTACAAGTATTACGTACAGGGCCGGTCTCCCTGGTCGAGGCGTTAGCAGCTTTCTCCGTAACCCCGAATACTCTCGTGGTTGACGTGAGCGCACGAGAATTGGAAGCTGTTCGAGTCGCGCCAGTGGCATTTGAGAGTATGGAGCCGGTCGCTCAGAAAGCAATGGCAGCCTACTGAGCGTAATCTTGCCAAGAAATCAACACTCAGCTGAAAGATGCTGATGTTCACAGCGATGTCCTGTAAAGGATATGCAAAAAAAAAATAACACATTGTGTACAGGGAGCATTCAAGTGTAGTGCATTCAGCGATCGTCATTAGTCTCTCACTTTCTGTGCAGCAAAATAAGCTGTTTTTATTGTTCACTGTACTCGGTATTGTTCTAATTCTATGTCTTGGTAATGTTGTTCTAACAGTAAACAACCAGCACTTTTGTTTTACTTTGAAATAATCAGTAATACTATTATAACTTTGAATGATTAGTACTTATCTTTAAATGTAAAAGCTCCGTAATATTGTTGTATTTCACAATCTCCTTAATATTGTTCTAACTTAAAATTCGATAAACTATTGTTGTACCTTTA